>CP106733.1:39755251-39797382 GCA_025506655.1 Gossypium rotundifolium
ATTGAAAAAAACCTACTAATAATGCTACCCTTCAAATAGAAAATTAAAAAGAAATAAAGCTTTATCCTTATCACCTTAAGAGTCCCTCATGCAGCCATCACTCTCTCCCATTCACACCGGCCTCAAAGTGTTTTAAAAAAAATAAAATGTCATTTGTTGCTTCTTGGGTTCGAAACCAAGACCTACAGCCGCAGACCTCCTAAACGCCCCAGGCCATCGCTTCCCATTTGACTTTCATGTCAAATATCCTCGCCATTTAATTATAAGCATTCTTCTTGGCCCTCTCTCCTTTAACTCAAAAAGCCCAAAAAAATGCTCCTTGCGTCCTTTATGTCTCGAACCCGAGACCTTAAACCAAAGCCCTTTAAGTGGCGCCCCAAGCCACTCCACCAACCTGACTTTCATGCCCAAACTCACCCTCAAAATTCTTTAAAGCCTTCCTTTCTTGGCCCCTTCCTTTAATGCCCCAAAAAGCCCAAAAGGAAAACACTTCCCTTTGTTACTGCCGTGACTCGAACCCAAGACCTCCCTTGCAACACCCTTAGACGCACCCTTGTATCACCTAAGTGGCGCATGGAAGCCACTTTTCCAAGCCATTTTCCATGTCATGCTTCTCCCTAATTTTTACTTAACCCCTATCTCCTAGCTCCCTTCTTTTACATCCTTAAAAAGAAAGTTTTTAAATTCTTAATCTGACCTAGTTCGGGGTTATTTTTAGACCCTAAAACATGCCAAATAATCCTAGAATTTAATTTTTCAAGCACACACATGGGAAAATATTTAAATTACAAACAACCCCTAATTCAAGATGTTACACATCTAGCCGAATATTGAAGAAGAAAAAGAACCATTGTTGCTCATTTAAGGTTCGGCACTTGTATAGCTTGATTAAGGTACTGTTTTAGCTCGATTTTTTTTTATGATTTTTACGTTTTAGAGATCGTTGCTTTGTATTCTAGCTAGCCCATGCCTTAGTTTTGAGATTTGTTAATGATTTTTTGAAGTGCCATTGATGAATGCTTGAGCTTTTCAATGTTTTATGATGAAAAAAGAATATTTGTTAATAGTTATACAAGTTTTGTTAAGTGATTTTTGACAAAAATGTCAAAAAGGGGTTTAATTGTGAAAAATACAAATTATGTGGTTGAAATGTGAAATAAATGTGAAATATGGGCTGCTAAGGGTACTATGGTAATTCGGCTAGGCTCAAATTTCATGAATTTTGTGTATTTGTGAATAAGGGACTAAATTGTAAAAATGTGAATCTTTAAGGGCTAAAATGTAAATTCTAAAATATGTGTTTTTGAACTGAATTGTATGATTTGATGAATAAATGAGTTAATTTTGAATGTATATAGATCAAGAACAAAAGAAATCGGATTTAGATTGAGGAAAATCAAAGGTTACTGAATAGAATATCCAGTCCGTTTATCCTGAATACAAGGTAAGTTCATATGCAAATAAATGTCTTTAAATTGAATTATATATGTTTAATTATCATTGAACTACTATGAATGTTACGAGCAAGAATCGACAGGGTTACAATATACGAAAGTCCCGTACGAACCTTAGGAATAGTATAGGATACGAATGTCATGACATTAGGATTAACGATATGTGGCTATGTGTAAGACCATGTCTGGGACATTGGCATCATATGTGATTACGTGTAAGACCATGTTTGGGACATTAGCATCGATATTTGATTTCGTGTAAGACCATAGCTAGGCTATCGGCATCGATATGTAATAACATGTAAGACCATATCTGGTATATGGCATTGTAGGAGCTATATGTAACAGTCCGATTTAGACCCTAATCGAAACGGTGGTTTCAGGACCACGAATTCGAGTCAGAAAAATATTTAAATATTATTTTCCGTGTTAATTATATGTGAATTAGCATGTGTAAAAGTTTCGTATAAAAATTTGATTGTTTGTGAGCTTAATTTAATAAAAAGGGCTTAATCGCATAAATTATAAACTTGATAGTTTAATGTGTTAGGACTAAATTGAGGTTGTCTTTTTAAATGGGAGCATTTAAAATGCAATAAACCTATTTTTATAAGATAGTGCACGGCAACATGGTTATAATATATAGTTTTTATGTATATTAATTTTATAATTAATATTATTATATCATATTATTACATTAGTTTAATAAAACAAAATCATAACATTTAAAAGTCAATTTTCTTTCTTCTTGACCGAAACAGAGAAAAGAAAAAGAACATAGGAAAGCTTTGGGTATTCGGCATCAAATTAGCTTGATTAAGGTATGTTTAGGTTTAGGTTTTTGATAATTTTTACGTTTTTGAGATCATTGCTATGAGATGCACAAAGCCCATGTTTTAATTTTTGATTTTGATGAATATTTTTAGTTGAGCCATTATTGATAGCTTGTTGTTTATGTTGTTTGATGATGAAATATGATATATATATATATATATATATGTGTGTGTGTGTGTGTGTGTGTGTGTTAGATTAACAAGTTTTGTCTTTGAATTTTGATGAAATTGAGTATGTTGGATTAAATTGCAAAAATAAATTTTTGAGGGACTAAAATGTGAAATAAATGAAATTTATAGACTTTTATGAGGACTAGAGATATTCAACCCTTAAGGTGTATAGTCAAATTTTGTGTATTTTGTGTTTTGTGCAAATAGGACTAAATTATAAAAAGTGTAAAATGTTAAGGGCAAAATGGTAATTTTCCCATTCATGTGTTTTTGGACTAAATTGAATGAAAATATGTTTGAATGAGCTTAATTTGAATATGTTTAGATCAAGAACCAAAAAAATTGGACTTGGATCGGGGGAAAGCGAAAATAGTTGAATAGTCGATTTTTGTCGTTCGACGATATTCGAGGTAAGTCTTTAAGCGATTAAACATTGTAAATTGTGTATATAATTTAATAATATACTGATTTGGAATTGGTGGAGATTGTATTGAGATAGCCGAAAATGAATAAATTTAGAACTATTACGTTTAAGTTTAGTTCGATTGAGTTATAATATCTAAAAGTTCGTATGAAGATTATGAAGTACATGAAAGTTTTGTTACATGATATGTGCATGAGACAGCTATTAAGTACTGTTATTCGGGCCTTGGGCCTAGCAAGCATTGAGCTGGTGAACTTAAATCGGGCTTCGTGCCTAGCGTGCTTATTGGTGATTAAATATCGCACTTGGGTCTAGCAGGCCTAGTCTTGGGTGTGTGATTCAGCTTACGCCTAGCAGGTTTAATACTGGGATTTATTTTCAAGTCTATGTCTATAAGACCTCAAATTGATGTGGAAATTGAGCAAGTAAGTTGATTTAATTGACCTTATATGTTCTACCACAAATGTATGTGCATATGTGATGATGAATTGAATTTGTATACAAGTGGTCATATGTGATGTTATATTTAATTGAATGTATGAGTACATGTGATAACTTAATTAACTTTGAATGTTCGGTTATATATGATAATTTATTAAACTAGTATATTCGACCATATGTGATGATATAATAAGCCATGTATATTTGATCATATAAGTAAGTAATTATGATATGATATAGGAGAACTTGATTATTCGGTCAACTAGGTATGATTATGAATTAAATTGAAATAGTCTTATTTTGGGAACGAAAAGTTGTATAATATTATGCTTAATGAAAAGTATAAGCATTCGGCCAAGGTGATTTGTTGAGTTATAGTATAATATTAATGATATAATTTAATTTGATAGAAATGTTTTGATTGTTCGTTTGAATTGTTTAATTTGCTTATGACTTATTAAGCTATGAAAGTTTACTGTGTGTATGTTTATTTGACTTGTTTTATAGATTTTGAAGTCTAGTTACGAGCTCGGGGATCATCGTCAAAGTCTATCACACTATCGACTAATGTTGGTATTTTATAAGTTAAATTTTCAGAACTATGGCATGTATAGGATAACTTATAATTTTGAAAGGATTGTTTTGGGTTATGTATATATATTAAGCCATGCGAAAATGGCTAAATCTTGATACTTAAAGACTTATGTGAATTCGGTTATAGTCTTAATTTATTATGGGATTATATTATATGATGTATATATGCTTTTATTTGGTTATATGTTTTAAGTTGGATATTACATGATTGACTTATACATTAGTCATGTTGATGAGCTCAATACATAGCATATATATATTTATGGTGTTTGGATGTTTGTTTTGGTAATGAATATTAGTAAGCGTGGTGTAATATTCGGTTTAGGCAATGAAAAAATGATAGATGCACACTTAAGTTATAGTATGTGATATATATATTAGTTAAGTAATATTTATGTTATGTATGTGTGTATTTGTTTTGGTCATTTGCAAAATAAGAGTTAAGTTCTATAATGTATGATTATACTTGGCTATTTTGATTTGGTTTGTGTAAGTAAGTGTATATATATATTATGTTTTATTTTTGGTAAATGAAATAGTATAATTTGCTTATTATTGAATAGGAGATTTAGTATGAATGTTAAGGCTATCTGGTGATCGAATTGAAAACTCCTTGTACGGTTGAACTAATGATGTCGAAATATGATTTTTGATATGCAACTTGAGTATGTTTTAACTTGTTATTGGAGTTTAGAAATGATTCTTATATGATAATATCAAATGTGCATAACACTAAAATGATAAAATCCTTTATTTGAACAATTTGTGTGGTTGTTTATGTTAGATACACTGAAGAACCATGATCCGTGTGATATGGATTATTCAATTTATTATGCATATGTATTGTTGTTTTAAGATTGAAAAAAAAAATGGATGAGTGTATTGATGTGTTATTATATAAAGCATGTATAGGAATGAATGTCTGTTGTGGGTTGTATTTGGATTGGTAATGCCTGTAACCCTAATTTAGCGAAGGATACGGGTTAAAGGTGTTACACTATATGTGATTTTCGAGTATCCTTAACGAATCCGAAAGTTTCAACGGGCAAAGCCAAGTCAAGAAGGAATGTGTGAATGAGTTAAGTAGCTCAGGTATGTATGAGATTCATATAAGCATTGAAAAGGGAAGTATTTGATGAATTCGCTTGTGATATTGAATATGTATACATTGGGAAAGGTTTGTGAGATTATATGTGTTTACTCATAGTTTACCTATTGATGGAAATAATGTTGATTCATGTGGTAATTTTATTTGTATATGGCTTACTAAGCTTTTAAAGCTTACTTTGTGTGTTCTTTCCCTATTTTATAGATAATCGAAGCTAACTCGAACTCGGGGATTATCAGGAACATCATCACACTATCGATCAACTTGTTGGTACTTTTGGTGCTTTGTAAATATGGTATATGGCATGTATAGGCTAGTGATATGATGATGTGTTTTGAGATATGATATTAGCCATGAGATTTGGCTCTTGAATGATGTTAACGTTGATGTGTATTTGGCTATTTAATTTGGCTTAAATTATAGGTTTGATAAGTGATATATGATATATATATATATATATATATATATTGTCTTGTGTTTTGGCATGTTTGTGATGGTTATATGGTTGCTCAATTAGCTAGTTGTCAATTGGTGTATTATTGCTTGAAAAATGGCATGTTGTGGCTTGATTTTAAGATGATGATTTGGTATTATTTTGGTTGTTTAGGAGAGCATGAGAAAGGATGGCAAATTGGCCTTGCAAATGGCCTATTCTTGTCCACACGACCAGAGACACGGGCGTGTGTCTCAACAGTGTGTGACACACGGTCATGATACATGGCCGTGTGTCCTTGGTGTTGGAATTGAATTGAAGTCGAGATGCTTCACACGGCCTCATACATCAAGGTGGACCGATCAGATAGCACAAGTCAAGATACCCCTAAATGGCACACGCCTAGTACAGGCGTGTGACTTGGTCATGTTGCATAAGTCAAGATACCTACAGATTGGCACGACCTAGCACACTACCGCACATGAGCGTCTGTGGTCATTTCAGAACACCTTAACTCAGATCCAGACGGGACTAGGGTTAAAGGCATTACCGGACAGATCAGAAACATTTATAGAATTAATCATACGACTATTCAACAATATCAATCATAATGTCCCTTAATTAGGTCATCGAGACCTTAAACATGCTTATAAACCGAGTCGGGACTAAATCGAAACACATACAAAATTCCATGGAAAATTAAAAACTTTTCTAAATATAGGGGATTCACGCCCATGGGGGTAGGCCATGCGTCACCCACGGCTACTTGACACACCCGTGTGTCCTCCCCGTGGTCATATATTGCCAAAACCAACACGGCTACCAAGCACGCCCGTGTGCTAAGGCTATGTCCTACTAAGTCATATACTGCCATTTCTCACACGGCCTTTAGGCACACCCGTGTCATGACCGTGTACTTTTAAAGCTAGCTACTGATTTTACCCACGGTTACTAGGCACGCCCATGTGCCATAGCCGTGTGACATAATAGGCCATTTGCAAGGCCAATAAGCCACCCATTTGGGTCACACCTACAAGCAAAATTTACCAATACAATTCATACTCATATAACCACCAAAGACTTACCAAAATAATCATTTAAAACATGTATTCAATACCAATTCCAACCATAACAATTTCAAAAGTTAAAACTCATATCATTACAAGCATGAATCATTAATTTGATCATTCAAAACATAACCATTTCATATACCAACTAACCATGCCAAAATATGCATCATATAACTCATTCACTCAATCATATTAGTAACTTAAAACTTTCCCAAACTCATGGCTAAGTTCACTTCATAAACATGCACAGATATCTAGAATATACATGCCATAATTAGCTATATACATTTTCAAAAGGGTACCAAAATAAGTTTAGTAGTGTGATGACAAATCCTTGACGGTCCTGAGCCTTCAGTAGCTTTGACGACCTATAAAATAGAGAAAAAAAAAATACACAAAGTAAGCTTTCCAAAATCTTAGTAAGTCAATATACAAACAAACTTGGTATGGAAGGCATATATGCAAATAAATACATTGACAAATATCAATCACCTAGCAAACTTTCAATTATTTGCTTTGGTTCATACACTTTTGACCACATTAGCCATTTTCACAATTCAAAAATCATATAAACACATAGCTCATCTAGCCAAAACATTTCTTATCATATCATAAATTCCATATACATATCATCAGAGTAAGATGATTTAGATGCTTACCCTTTTATACACATTTTGTGTATAATCAACGTACCTGAATCGAATTTATAACCACATAATTGTTCATAGCTCAGATTTGTAATTTGTATCACAGACTTGCCCGTTGAACCAATAAGAATCTAGTAGGATACTCAGAAGGATTAAAATAATCGTACAATGCCAACGTCCCAGATGAGGTCTTACATACACTCAGATATCGATGCCACTGTTCCAGACATGGTCTTACACGAATCAATACGATGCCGACGTCCCGGGCGTGGTCTTACACGTAAAACTCATATCGATGCCAACGTCCCGTATGTGGTCTTACACGTATCGATCAATGCCAACGCCCCTGCGTGGTCTTACATGATAAACCGAATGACACCTATGTCATGACACGCCTAATCCTATCTATTCCTAGGTTCATACGAGACTTCTCGGGCTTAGTCATTGAACATCCTAAATTAGGGGTTATGCGTTTGTGCATAATTCATGAGTAGTAGGTTTTGGCGGTGTTTGGAAGTGAATTAAGGGTTTTAAAATCCTAGGATGGAAGAGAAAGCTTTGGGCAATTATTGGTTTTAAGTTAAAACAAGAAGTGATGTGGAAAAGTGGCAAGGGACGCCACCTAAGGTGCAAGGGTTATGGCATCAAGTGAAGTACTTTGAGGAAGAGGTTCAATCCCATTGTGTGCATTTTGCTTAATTTTATGAAATAACATGTTTATTGTGATATGTGGTGTGCATTTTAGAACCTTGAAATGTATGGAAATGTATGGAAATGTAAGGAATGTATGGAAATGTAAGGAAATGTAGGAAATGTAAGGAAATGTAGGAAATGTCCGGAAATGTAAGAAATGATTTAGAAATGTTAAGTTTCAAAAGAGGAAAGTGAACATTTTGGAAACTTCAAATGTTAAGTTAAAGAGGAAAGTGAACATTTTGGAAATGCTAAGTTAAAAGAGGAAAGTGAACATTTATGGAAACTAGGAAAATGATTTAGAAATGATTCAAAAGAGGAAAGTGAACATTTATGGAAACTAGGAAAATGATTTAGAAATGATTCAAAAGAGGAAAGTGAACATTTAAAAAACTAGGAAATGTAAGGAAATGTCAAGTTTAAAGAGCAAAACAAAAATTTTTGGAAACTTAGAAATGACTTAGAAATGTCGAGTTTTAAAGTTTAAAAGAGGAAATTAAGGCAAGGTGGCCTTGAGAGAAAAATTATGTGAAATTTGACACACAAATAGGCTTAGAAAAGTGGCTCAAGATGCCACTTAGGGCCTCTGAAATGGCGCCACATGCAAGTGTATTTGGGCCAGGATCGAGTCACTTAGAAAGCAAATAAAAGAAGTTTTATTTTGCTACAAAGAGCGAGAGAGGTGGATTCAGCATGAGGGCTCTTAAAGAGGAGTTTTATTTCCTTTAGAATTTATTAAATAGGAGATAAATAATAGATTTAATTATCATTATTTTAGGAGATAATTGTTGGATTAATTCTTTTAATAAAGTGATAATTCAAAGGATAAAGTTATCAAAATAGAAGAGTGGTGGCCAAGTAAGGGATTTTGAGTAGTAAATTCGCTATAAAAGGAAAAGAAAGGCCATTCAAGATTATTTTCTCTTCCTTGATAACCTCTCGCCAATTCTCTTAAGCAACTATTCTTTTCTTCTTCATTCTTCTCCTCTCAATATTCCAAAAGCCAAACCTCGTGACTACTCTCTAGGTCTTAAGCCGAATCTTTGAGGACTCAAGAAAAGGGGCAATCGATTACAAAGATTAAGGGTAAGGTCAGAGTTATCGATTTCCATTCTTTTCTTCTAAGATTAAAGTGAAACTAGGAAATCTAACCCCATTATTGTGTTAGTCGAAACTTGGAAAGAAGGCTCTTCGGATTTACTAAGTGTCAACTACAAGGAAGGAGAAGTTCTTTTCCGAAGGTACACCATAGGCGCGTGTTCCTAGTTATTCGGTGAATTTTGGGATTTAAAATCCACAAGGTAAGACATGCGAATATTCGCCCAAGGCCTATTTTTGGTGTTTTAGATCTAGTTCATATTTATTCAAAAGCAAACTAATTTGTTAAAGTGATTTAAAGCTTTCTTAAATACAAGAAAGAGTATAGTGAAGATTTTGGGATTTGGCACCAAGGTAAGTTTTAGTGTACTAATCCTACTAGGATTTGGATTTATGGCGAATGGCTTACTAAGTATTAAATGATTGATTAAATGTAGAGATTTAAGATCTAAGGCATTAGATCAAGCTTTTCGGATTTGGATTGGAAACCTTGTTTAATCGGTGTAATTCCCACTAAATCTCAATAGATTTACGTTTTAATTCATTATATGTGTTAATATGAAAGTGTAAGAATATGGCTAAGGTACTATGTGTACCCTACCCTAAGTTTTAATATGTTCATGGCTATGTTTTAAATTAAATGTGTATGTTTATAAGAATGTAATATGGCTAAGGTACCATACTATGGTACAAAGTACTAAGGCACGCTTCCTACTCCTACTAGGATTATGAAATATGTTAATTGTAACATGAGAATAAGAATAAGAATGTGAACTCGCATATTTATGCATATTACTATTATATGGGGCATATGGGTTTATTTTTGGGAAGTGAATGTGGTGACCTAAGACCACAAACACGGTGACCTAAGACCGTGATATCTGAATGTGGTGACCTAAGACCACAAGAATCAATGTGGTGACCTAAGACCACGAGAAATCGAACGTGGTGACCTAAGACCACGAATGCGGTGACCTAAAACCGCGATTTAGAGTGTCGCGAAAGGAGGGTCGACTTAGTAGTCCCCACGGTGTACAGGTTGGTACGGGGGAGTGTAGCGGATGGTTATCTAGGCTTGGGTTTGGGTTGCATCATTATCTTGAATCATTAAATGTGAAATTATGATATGTATGAATATGATTTGTTATGCCTGAATTTGTTAAGACTTAGTGTTTGTGTACACATTGAGTCTGTTTGACTCACCCTGCTAGGGAACCTTTTTCGTGATGACCAAGTGATGGACCAAGGTAGATGCTTAGTGGAGGCCATGTGAAGTTCAAATTTCTTTTATTTGGACTAATTTACTTTAAGTATTTTGAATTTAAAATTTTGGGAATTATTTGATGTAATAAGGCCTTAGTAGAATTATTTTCTTCTGCTTTTATTTATTAAGTTTCCAAACTATTATTTATTAAAAGATTAAGTAAATCTATTTTTAAAACAAAGCCCAAACGTTTTGTCACCTAAAGTAAAGGATTTTAATAATGAAATAAACTTGTTCTCAACTCAAGCCCAACCCAAAACAACCTTTCTTTCAAAACACAGCTTTTTCCTAAGTAACAAAAGAATTTGAAACAGTTTACAGGAGAACATACCGAGATCTGTCAAGGCTCGTGGGCCCGGTTTGGGGTGTTTCAGGTTTGGTATCGAGCCAGCTTTTAAACTCTCGGCCTTGGGTTTAAGGCCCAAAACGTTTTCAAAGTTAAGCCCAAAATAATTTTTGTGAATTAAGTAGGTTTTTCTAGCATGGCCCACTAAGTCTCAGGCCAAAGTCCACTGTAAGTACTTGACTTCAAGTGATTTGAATATGTGAAATGTATGGGCTTTTATGGCAACGTAGATTAGTGAACTAGGATCTGTTGAACCCTAGGGCTAGTACCCTCAAACACATGCATAAGACTTAAGGACTATTAAACCAACCTGTGAAGTAAGTCGCTGAGTTAAGGTGTGGCAACCATTGTGCGCATGTCTAGGAGTGGATTCGGTAAGAGCTTGGTACCTAAGCAGTCCTAGTGACTCACCTCCTCTTTACTCGAATCCTACCTGGTGCGTAGCTACGGTTCACCCTAACCAAGAGGACTTATTCACAGGCTAAACCGATAATTAAAACCCGAAAGGGACTAGCCATACTGTTTTATAAAATTCCTAAATTACCCTTTTAATTGTAGTAAAAGATTATTGTGAAATTTTTTTTCAAAATCTCTGATTTACAAATTTACTAAAATACCCCTAGTGGTAAAATTACAAAAATGCCCTTGGTTTATGGAATTTCAAAATACCCACAGTTCTTATCAAAATTTCACTACTTTGCTTAAAGGAACCCTAAATTTACAAAATATCAAAATACCTTGATTATGGGAAGAAAAAAAATTTACAAAATTACCCCTAACCTATAAATTACCAAAATACCCCCGAGTTACAAAATTACCAGAATGACCCCCCGATCTTCAAAAATTTCTGCAACAACACTGATTTGGAAAACAAATTCTCAGAAACAACCTTCAAGTTTTGTAAATTCCAAAATATCCTTGATTTATTAAGATTTATAAATTTACCCTGGTTTATTATTTGAAATACCTCGTAATTTCAAAATTTTTGAAATACCCGGATTTCAAAATTTTTGAAATACCCTGGATTTCAAAATTACCAAAATACCCTTATTGACAAAATCACTAATGAACCTTATTTTGACAAATTACAAAAAAACCTCTGTAGGAAAATTACGAAAATACCCCAGGTAGTGGAAAAACAACAACAATGGAAACTACAACATTTCTCAATGAACGAAAGTTCATAATTGATTGATGGATGTATGAATGTAAAAGCGTGTGCATGTATGAATACGAAAGAACCACTTCTAAAATTCTTTCCATAAAACTTCTTGCGGTTAATCGGTGAAACAAAATTTTTAATACATAAAACTTCTTAATCGATTAAATCGCGACGTTAGAAATGAGTTCTAAGGGACGGAACTTAGATATTGTGCTGGAAAGTATGATGGTTCTATTAAGATCGAGTGCGCAATAAGTAGCATAGTCTGGTGAGAAGGATTGTATGATCATTAGTAAGAAATTTCGAGGACGAAATTATTTTTAAGGAGGGTAGAACTGTAACATCTTAGATTAGGGGTTATGCGTTTGTGCATAATTCATGAGTAGTAGGTTTTGTCAGTGTTTGGAAGTGAATTAAGGGTTTTTAAAATCCTAGGATGGAAGAGAAAGCTTTGGACAATTATTGGTTTTTAAGTTAAAAACAAGAAGTGATGTGGAAAAGTGGCAAGGGACGCCACCTAAGGTGCAAGGGTTATAGCATCAAGTGAAGTACTTTGAGGGAAAAGGTTCGAATCCCATTGTGTGCATTTTTGCTTAATTTTATGAAATAGCATGTTTATTGTGATATGTGGTGTGCATTTTTAGAACCTTGGAAATGTAAGGAAATGTATGGAAATGTATGGAAATGTAAGGAAATGTATGGAAATGTAAGGAAATGTAGGAAATGTAAGGAAATGTAGGAAATGTCCAGGAATGTAAGAAATGATTTAGAAATGTTAAGTTTCAAAAAGAGGAAAGTGAACATTTTGGAAACTTGGAAATGTTAAGTTAAAAGAGGAAAGTGAACATTTTGAAAATGCTAAGTTAAAAAGAGGAAAGTGAACATTTATGGAAACTAGGAAAATGATTTAGAAATGATTCAAAGAGGAAAGTGAACATTTATGGAAACTAGGAAAATGATTTAGAAATGATTCAAAAGAGGAAAGTGAACATTTCGAAACTAGGAAATGTAAGGAAATGTCAAGTTTAAAGAGCCAAACAAAATTTTTGGAAACTTAGAAATGACTTAGAAATGTCGATTTTAAAGTTTAAAAGAGGAAATTAAGGCAAGGTGGCCTTAAGAGAAAAGTATGTGAAATTTGACACACAAACAAAGCTTGGAAAAGTGGTCCAAGATGCCACTTAGGGCCTCTAGAAATGGCGCCACATGCAAGTGTATTTGGGCTGTGGATCGAGTCACTTAGGAAGCAAATAAAAGAAGTTTTATTTTGCTACAAAGAGCGAGAGGTGGATTTGTATGAGGGCTCTTAAAGAGGAGTTTTATTTCCTTTAGAATTTTGGCTAAATAGGAGATAAATAATAGATTTAATTATCATTATTTTTAGGAGATAATTGTTGGATTAATTCTTTTAATAAAGCGATAATTCAAAGGATAAAGTTATCAAAATAGAAGAGTGGTGGCCAAGTAAGGATTCGAGTAGTAAATTCGGCTATAAAAGGAAAAGAAAGGCCATTCAAAGATTATTTTCTCTTCCTTGATAACCTCTGCCGAATTCTCTTAAGCAACTATTCTTTTCTTCTTCATTCTTCTCTCTCAATATTCCAAAAGCGAAACCTGTGTGACTACTCTCTAGGTCTTAAGTCGAATCTTTGAGGACTCAAGAAAAGGGTCGATTACAAAGATTAAGGGTAAGGTCAGAGTTATCGATTTCCATTCTTTTCTTCTAAGATTAAAGTGAAACTAGAAATCTAACCCCATTATTGTGTTAGTCAAAACTTGGAAAGAAGGCTCTTCTTGGATTTACTAAGTGTCGACTACAAGGAAGGAGAAGTTCTTTTCCAGAAGGTACACCATAGGCGTGTTCTCTAGTTATTCGGTGAATTTAGGATTTAAAATCCACAAGGTAAGACATGCGAATATTCGTCCAAGGCCTATTTTTGGTGTTTTAGATCTAGTTCATATTTATTCAAAAGCAAAACTAATTTGTTAAAGTGATTTAAAGCTTTGCGAATACAAGAAAGAGTATAGTGAAGATTTCTGATTTGGCACCAAGGTAAGTTTTAGTGTACTAATCCTACTAGGATTTGGATTTATGGCGAATGGCTTACTAAGTATTAAATGATTTATTAAATGTAGATATTTAAGATCTAAGGCATTAGATCAAGCTTTTGATTTGGATTGGAAACCTTAGCGAATCGGTGTGTACCCCACACTAAATCTCAATAGATTTACTGGTTTTAATTCATTATATGTGTTAATATGAAAGTGTAAGAATATGGCTAAGGTAATCGTGTGTACCCTACCCTAAGTTTTAATATGTTCATGGCTATGTTTTAAATTAAATGTGTATGTTTATAAGAATGCGAATATGGCTAAGGTACCATACTATGGTACAAAGTACTAAGGTACGTTTCCTACTCCTACTAGGATTATGAAATATGTTAATTGTAACTTGAGAATAAGAATAAGAATGTGAACTATGGCATACTTATGCATATTACTATTATATGGGGCATATGGGTTTATTTTTGGGGAAGTGAATGTGGTGACCTAAGACCACAAACACGGTGACCTAAGACCGTGATATCTGAATGTGGTGACCTAAGACCACGAAGAATCGAATGTGGTGACCTAAGACCACGAAATCTGAACGTGGTGACCTAAGACCACGAATGCGGTGACCTAAGACCGCGATTTGGAGTGTAGCGAAGGAGGGTCGACTTAGTAGTCCCTACGGTGTATGCTGTGTTGGTACGGGGAGTGTAGCGGATGGTTATCTAGGCTTGGGTTTGGGTTGCATCATTATCTTGAATCATTAAATGTGAAATTATGATATGTATGAATATGATTTGTTATGCCTGAATTTGTTAAGACTTAGTGTTTGTGTACACATTGAGTCTGTTTGACTCACCCCGTTGTGGGAACCTTTTTCAGGTGATGACCAGTGATGGATCGGGCCGGCAGATGCTTAGTGGAGGCCATGTGAAGTTCAAATTTCTTTTATTTGGACTAATTTACTTTAAGTATTTTGAATTTAAAATTTTGGGAATTATTTGATGTAATAAGGCCTTAGTAGAATTATTTTATTCTGTTTTTATTTATTAAGTTTCCAAACTATTATTTATTAAAAGATTAAGTAAATCTATTTTTAAAACAAAGCCCAAACGTTTTGTCACCTAAAGTAAAGGATTTTTAATAATGAAATAAACTTGTTCTCAACTCAAGCCCAACCCAAAACAACCTTTCTTTCAAAACACACAGTTTTTCCTAAGTAACAAAAGAATTTGAAACGGTTTACACCGGGGAACATACCAGATCCGGTCAAGGCTCGTGGGCCGGTTTTGGGGTGTTTCAATCGCTATATCAGACTTATCTCAGAATTCATATTCATAACTTCTCATAAGTATCCATAATCAAAATTAGTCATATGAACAATTATAATATCATACAAGTACGTTTATTTGCATAATGACTTACCTCAGATTCGATTTATCAGAATGAAAACGGCTACTTGGTTACTTTCTCTTTCCCGCGATCTAAATCTGTTTTCCTCGGTTCTTGATCTAAACATATTCAGAATTAATCCTTTTATTCACTAATTCAGTCAATTCAATCCATACACACATATTTTAGGCTATTTACAATTTAGCCCTCACATTTGCACATTTTATCAATTTAGTCCAATTTTCTCAAAACATCAAATTCACAAAATCCACACATACACATGCTTAGCCGAATACATATACATCACATACAAGCCCATATTTTTCATCAAACTTACAATTTAGTCCCTCAATTTACCATTTTCTCAATTTAGCCCTATTTAGCTAAATCCATCAAAAAATTCAAGAACAAAGTATGTTCATCTAACTCATATCTTTCATTTAACACCAAAAATCATCAAAAGCTTAACATATCATCGATGGCATCTCACACAAACATTATCAATTCATCAAATTGAGACATGGGTTTGATAGCTCTCAAAGCAATGATTACAAAAATATAGAAATTATCGAAAACGGATCAAAAACTAACCTTGAATTTAAACCCTCAAATGGTCGAACCTTAACAAGCTTAAGTTCTTTCTTTTTTTCTTTGTAATATTCGGCAAGAAGAAAACAAAATAATGAAGCCACTAGTCATGTTTCTTTTATTATAATAATATAACTTATAAAATAGTATAATATAAATTTAACTTATAAAGTAACAAATAAAAGCATAATGTTTATATAATGCCGTCCACTTACCATAGAAATGGCTAATTTGCCATAATAATCCTCCATACTTATAAAGACACAAAACATAGGTACTTCAACAAATAGCAAACAACTTTCACATTCAATGCAATATCATCCTTTAATCAAATTAAACACAGACACCAAATTAGCTTACGAAAATTTAGCACATGCTTAAACACTCATCAATGGCATGTAAAATAATATTAAATAATATTCAGACTCAGATTCGTGGTCTCAAACCACTGCTCGACTAGGGTATAAACCGAATCATATAATTCTCCCTTTAAGGATTTTCGTCCCAAAAATCTTACCGTTAAATGATTTGGATATTGTTGTCTCATTGAGTTCTCGTGCTCCCACGTAGCCTCTTCTATTCCGTGTCGATTCCACATTACTTTTACTAACAGAATTTTCTTGTTTATCAATTCTTTCACTTCACGACCTAAGATACAGATCGATTCCTCTTCATATGTCATATCAGATCGAATTTCAATTTCAGATAGGGTAATCACATGTGACGGATCGGATCGATATCTACGGAGCATCGAAACGTGAAATACATTATGAATCTTTTCTAACTCAGACGGCAACTTTAATCTATATGCAACAGGCTTGACACGTTCAACGATCTCATACGGTCCGATAAATCTTAGACTCAGTTTGCCTTTACGTCCGAATCGAAGTACTTTCTTCCACGGAGACACTTTTAGAAATACCTTGTTACCGATTTCAAATTCTATATCTTTTCGTATCAATCTGTATAAGACTTCTGACGATCAGATGCTGCTTTCAAACAATCTCGGATCAGTTTCACTTTCTGTTCTGAGTCTCTAATCAAATCAACTCTGTGCAACTTATTCTCACTGAGTTCAGTCCAATACAGAGATGTACGACATTTACGTCCGTACAAAGCTTCATAAGGTGCCATTTTGATGCTCGTCTGAAAACTATTATTATACGCAAATTCGATCAACGGCAGATACTGTTCCCACGAACCATTAAACTCAAGTATATAGCATCTTAACATGTCTTCAAGAATCTGAATAATTTGTTCTGACTGACAATCTGTTTGTGGATGAAAAGTTGTACTGAAGTGTAATTTCGTACCCAAAGTTTCTTGCAATTTCTTCCAGAATCGCGGTGTAAATCTCGAATCTCTATCTAACACAATAGATAGTGGCACTCCGTGCAATCTCACAATCTCAGAAATATAAAGTTCAGCTAATCTTTCAAGTGAGTAATCTGATCTTACCGGAATAAAATGAGCAGATTTCGTCAATCGGTAAACTACGACCCAAATCGCATCTTTTTTTCTCGGAGTTAGAGGCAATCCAGAAACAAAGTCCATCGTTACTCTATCCCATTTCCACTCAGGAATCAGAATCAGTTGTAGCAAATTGGACGGAACTTGATGTTTAGCTTTCACTTGCTGACAAACTAAACATTTCGAAACAAAGTCAGAAATGTCTCGCTTCATACCGCATCACCAAGAGTGTTGCTTCAAATCATGTTACATTTTAGTACTTCCTGATGTACAATAGACAAGCTGCTATATGCTTCATTCAAGATCAATCAATCAACTTTGGATTTCTCGAAACACGCATACACGATCCTAATCTCAAACAACCATCCACAATTTGAAATTCAGATTCGGAATTCATTTCACACTGAGCTCATTTCGCTAACAATTCATTATCAAACTTCTGAGCATCACATATCTGTTGTAAAAACAACGGTTTTGCTTTTAATTCTGCTAACACAGAACAATCATCAGACAAATCCAGTTGAGTATTCAAAGCACGTAATGCAAACAATGATTTTCTACTCAGAGCATCTGCAGCAACATTTGCTTTACCCGGATGATAATCTATCACAAGTTCGTAATCTTTTAACAACTCAAGCATCTTCTCTAATGCAAATTCAAATATTTCTAAGTCATAAGATATTTCAAACTTTTATGATCCGAAAATACTTGGCATTTCTCATCGTACAGATAATGACGCCAAATCTTAAGTGGAAACACAATTGCAGCTAATTCAAGGTCGTGCGTCAGATAATTCTTTTCATGAGGCTTCAACTGTCTCGAGGCATAAGCTACAACTTTGCCTTCTTGCATCAAAATACATCCCAGACCATTTAACGAAGCATCACTATATACAACAAATTCTTTACCCGATTCGGGTCAGTACTAATATCGAGCTTCATAATGTAGTTTTCAACTGATCAAAACTTTTCTGACATTTATCCGACCATTCAAATCTAGCATCTTTCTGAAGTAATCTAGTCAATGGAGTAGCTATAGCTGAAAATCCTTTTACAAATCTGCGGTAATAACAAGCTAAATCCAGAAAACTGCGGACTTCAGATACATTTCTCAGAGGTTTCTAATTCAAAATAGCAGAAATCTTACTTGGATCTACTCGGATTCCAAAAGCTGACACAATATGTCCCAGAAAACTAACCTCATGCAACCAAAATTCACATTTTTTGAATTTCGCGTATAATTACTTTTCTCTTAAAGTTTGTAACACAATTCTCAGATGTTCAGCATGCTCATTTTCATCACGTGAATAAATTAGGATGTCATCTATGAATACCAAAATAAATTGATCTACGTACGGTCTAAAAATTCTATTCATCAACTCCATAAAAATAGTAGGAGCATTGGTTAGTCCAAATGGCATAACTAGAAACTCATAATGTTCGCACCTCGTTCTGAAAGCAGTCTTTGGAATGTCTGAATCTTTAACTCTCAATTGGTAGTATCCCGATCTCAGATCAATCTTAGAAAACACAGTAGCTCCTTTTAATTGATCAAACAAATCATCTATTCGGGGCAATGAATATTTATTCTTTATTGTCACTTTATTCAACTGACGATAATCAATGCACATTCTCATCGTACCATCTTTCTTTTTCACAAGCAAAACAGGAGCACCCCAAGGTGAAAAACTCGGTCTAGCGAACCCTCTATCAGTCAACTCCTACAACTGTGACTTTAACTCTTTCAACTCTGTTGGTGCCATTCTATATGGAGCTATCGAAATAGGTGTAATACCAGGCATCAATTCAATACCAAAATCAACTTCACGAATCAGAGGTAAACCCGGTAACTCTTTAGGGAACACATCAGAAAACTCACAAGCAATAGATACTAACTCAACTTTCTTCCCAGACACTTTCGAATCAATCACATAAGCGAAATATGACTCATACCCCTTTTTCACATAACTTTGAGCTTTCAAAACCGATATTACAGCAGGCAATCCATTCAAATCATTAGACTCAACCCGTACAATTTCATTATCGAACATCTCAAATCTATAGTCTTTCTTTGTAGTTCACATCAGCATCATGCAAAGACAACCAGTCCATACTCAGAATAATATCGAACTCATCAAATGGCAGAATCATCAGATCAGCAGGGAAACAATTATCTCAAAACATTAACGGACAGTTCTTGCATACTTTGTCAACAAGGACACTTTTACCTAAGGGTTCGATACTTTTATAGCAAGCTCAAGAGACTCTACATGCAAAGTCTTATCAGAAACTAAATTCATGCATATATACGAATCGAGAACCGTGGTCTATCAATGCAATCACATAAGTATCATGAAGCGTAAAAGTACCCGTTATGACATCAGGTGATGAACCTTCCTCACGAGCTCGAATAACATATGCTCTGGCAGGCGCTCTCGCTTCAGATTTTACAATAGTATCTCTCGTGCACCTCTGACTACCACTAAAATTTCTTGTATTCTTCAAGGTCTACCTCTTACAGTGCATTATCAGGTCTTGAATTTTAAACAGTCTCTGGCTCGACAGACTCAGGACAATCACGGATAAAATGGTCAAGTGATCCACATCGAAAACAAGCTCTATCATTTAATCTACAGCTTCCCAGATGTCTTTTTCTGCAATGTTTACATTCAGGTCTCTTGGATCGAACATTACCAACGCTGGCCACTGAAGTTGCTAGAGTTTTGGAACTCATTTGGAATCTAGCTCGATTTCTATTTGGATGTCCCACATTGTCTTTGGAACGACCTTGATCATCTCTGAATCTGTTTGAAGTAGACTGAAATGACTTGTTCTGAAATCTCTTTCTCGTATCTCGAGCTTCAGACTCAGCTTTTCTTTTATCTTTCTCGAGTGCCTCAGCTTTGCAAGCTCGGTCAACGAGTACAACAAACTCTTTTATTTCTAAAATCTCGACTAGCGCATTTAATGTCTTTATTAAGGCCATCTTGAATCTTTTGCACATTATAGCTTGAAAGATACACATTTTGAGCATATTGACTCAATCTCACGAACTCTCGCTCATATTCTAGAGCGATCATTCGCCATATTTAAGCTCCGAAATTACTTTCGCTTCGATTAACAAATCTCTCATTGATATATTTCTTCCAAACTCACCGAAAGAAATCCCGTAACTCGTTCTTTCGGAACAACATAAATTAAGGTTTTCCACCATTGATAAGTTGCATATCGAAGCAATGATACCACACACTTAATGCATTCTTCCGGAGTCAGAGACATTTCATTGAATACCCGAATAGTATTTTCAATCCAGAACTCGACCTTTTCAGCATCATCATCATTAGTAGCCCAGAATTCTTCGGCCCCGTACTTACTAATCTTGTCAACTGGAGGCCTATTTAACAGATTCGGATACATAATCGATGGCACAACTGTAGTCTGAGGGGGATTAACTAGGGGCGGGGATTGCGAAATAGTGGGGTTATTTCTCATAAATTGAGTGAACCACTCACTCATCATCTGGAAGAAAGCTTGCTTAGCTTCTCCCTCTTGACCGCTCGTAGCCGGTCTCGGATCAAAAGGCTCTATCCCTTGCGCGGGAGCAGGCGCATTACTTTCTACGTCGTTAGCTACGGCTCTTTCGAGATCCATTACTATACGAAAATCACATTTTATACATCAGGATTCATCATACTATCACAATTCAGATATATGGCATGTATAGCTAGACTCTGACATGCTACATTAGTCTGAGAATCGACTAAACCTGGCTTTGATACCAACCAAATGTAACACCCCTAACCCGTATCCGACGCCAGACTAGGGTTAAAGGCATTACCGGACAAATTGGAAATATTTATAGAATTAATCATACAACTATTCAACAATATCAATCATAATGTCCCTTAAGTAGGTCATTGAGACCTTAAACATGCTTATAAATCGAGACGGGACTAAATCGAAACACATACAAAATTTCATGGAAAATTAATAACTTTTTTTAAATACAGGGGATACACGCTAGTGGGGGTAGGCCGTGCTTCAGCCACGGCTACTTGACACACCCGTGTGTCCTCCCTGTGGTCATATACTGCCAAAACCAACACGGCTACCAAGCACGCCCGTGTGCTAAGGCCGTGTCCTACTAAGTCATATACTGCCATGTCTCACATGGCCTTTAGGCACACCCATGTCATGACCATGTACTTCTAAAGCTAGCTACTGATTTTACCCATGGTTACTAGGTACTTCAACACATAGGTATTTGCCATAGAAATGGCTAATTTGCCATAATAATCCTCCATACTTATAAAGCCACAACACATAGGTACTTCAACAAATAGCAAGCAACTTTCACATTCAATGCAATATCATCCTTTAATCAAATTAAACAAACAGACACTCAAATTAGCTTACGAAAATTTAGCACATGCTTAAACACTCATCAATGGCACAGAAAATAATATTTAGACTCGGGTTTGTGGTCCCAAAACCACTGTTCCTACAAGGGTATAAACCGGACTGTTACAATTTCGAAAGGCACATGGGCCAGGCATATATGTATGCCCTGTTTTCACACGGCCAGGGACACGGGCATGTCTGAAGCCGTGTGAAGCACACAGCCTGTTCACACGGGCGTGTGACCCTTGTATGTTTGATAAATTTCTAAATTTTTGAGAATTTTCGTATGTTATCGATTTAGTCCCAAACCATCTCTAAAGCATGTTTAAAGCCTCGTAGGCCTTTATAAGGGACAATGTGTTTATGATTGGATGGTGTTTGAGAATGGATGCATAAATGTATGTTGTATGTTGTGATTTGATAGGTAATGCCTTGTAACACTACTCCGGCGACGGATACGGGTTAGAGGTGTTACATGTTCATTTATATTTATGTTTTTTTTTACACATTCCCCTTACATACATTTGAATATTATTTATTTTATTACTTTAGTTCTTTTATTGTATTATGAATTAGGTGTATTATTGTTCTTATTATCATGATCATGTCAATGTCTTATTTATTTCATTTATTTAAGTTTTCTTTTTATTATTGTCATTTTTGAAAGAGTTTTAACTTTTATTAACTTTAGCTAATTTAATTAATTTTCCTCTTTTATTACTATTCGCTTTTAAAAGAAGGAACATTAGGTCATTTTTCCATCCTATAATTGTTTATATGAAGTTAGTTAAGTAGGTGTTACATTTTAATAAAACCATAAGGTTTTTACATTTTAATGAAATCATAAGGTTTTTACATTCGGATTTAGGTTAATCTTTAAGATCTTATCTACTATTTACCCTAGAAAAATTATAAATAATATGTAAGATATTTTTAAGGTTTTAAACTAATTTTAAATATTGTATAGGATTAGAATCTTAAATTAATATGTAAATATTCTTTAGGACTTTATTCAAGATTAAAACTAAAGATTTTTGTAGATGAATTGTAAATCAAGAGTAGGTCTTTCTAAGTATTTTATTTTAGAAACTGATCGCTAAAATCAGAGCTTTAAAATTTATAAATAGAATGATCAAACTTGGAAACTAACTTTGACAATAACTTAAAGGCAAGTGTACCTATCGAACAGTAGTATAGCTTAGGCAAGACCGGATTATCGAACCCAAAAGAACTAAAAGTACTAATACTCACTTTCTTTTTATTATTTAGCCTAAAATATGGAGTGATTGGTTGATCTAATCTAGTTTAACGACTACTAAGCTAAAGACGCAAAGACAAAAAGAACGAATTGGGAAATAACTTGAAGAAACTCAATTGATTACGACAATACCCTCAAGAAGAATCCACCTAGACTTCACTTGTTACTTATTACTGAATCATATGATTTCTTTACTTAGCTTGATCCGTAGGACTCCCTAACCTATATTAAACCCTCCCTCGAGGCGAATAATGTCTAACCCTAGGTTAATTAGTGGAACTCTCGTCGCTTATAATAACCCCTAGAATAGCAATAATCAATCAACGGATAGGTTTCACCCTAATCCGACAAAATCTCGTAACCCTATCTCTAGGCGTTCGATCAACTCCGCTTAATTATGCTAGATCTACTCTTAAGCAGGGTCTATTCCTCCTCCACCTAAGCACATCAGATTTGGATTGAGCAACATAATTAAGAACAAACTAAGTATTTATCATATAATTTAGAAAATAATAACAAAACTCATTTAGGTTTCATCCCCTTTAGGTATCTGAAGGGTTTAGTTCATAACGAATAAAAACATCTCAAGATAAAAGATAAAACAAAACATAAGAAATCCCTAAAACCCCCTAGAGGAATTGAAGGAGAAATTCTCCGTCTTGAGTAGATTTTCGGCTCTTCGATATGGATCTTCTAGCTATCTTCGAGTGATTCCCACAAATGTGATCCTTCTGGCTCGGCTCCTTGGCTTAGCTCACCGCCCCCTTTCAGGATACACTTAGGGTGTTTATATAGGCTCTTGGAATTCTTTACTTAGCCTCTAAGTGTCCTAATTTAAGTCTACTTCTTACTCGGTATTTGAATAAGCTTTGGAAAGTGTTTCTTTAGCTCTAAGTATCCGAATCCGAGTGAAATTGCTCTCTCCCGTAATAGGGGCACGGCCATGGCACACCCCCGTGTAAATCATGGTTGGGCCGTGTCTCGATTCTGTCGATTGGGGCACGGCCGTGTAAATCATGGCATGGTCATGTCTTAGTTAATTGTCAAAGTACGGCCGTGTGGCTTGAAGTCCAGGCCGTGTCGATTTCTTCTTTGGCCCAAATTAGCCCGTTTTAAGCTGCTTTCTTGTTCTTTTCGTCCTCAGGTGCTTTCCTGAGTAGAAATATGAAAAGAAAGGATTAAAAGCACCTTTTACATAAATCGGGCTAAATCATCCTAAAAGCATACTAAATATGGGGTTAAAATATGTTACTTTTACGGTTTATCAAATACCCCACACTTAAGCTTTTGCTTGTCCTCAAGCAAAATTCTCAACTTACAATTAAAACGAACTTTCCATAATTCACAATTCCTATCAAAAATGATTCATCATAATTCACAGATAATTTATACATGGATAATTTAACTCAAAGAGTCTTAAAGATTCAAACAATATAAGTCCTGAATTTTGTAGTACGAAAACATAGGTGTCTCCCCTTATCTAAACGATTACCTTTTAATTTGAAACCGACAAGGATTGACATCCCCACTAAGGATTCACTCAAAGCACTCGAAGTGTTTAAGTTTTAAGAAAAAGCACTCATAAGTCGAGCCTGAAAAGTTAATCCTATAGGCTTGCCTGAAAATCAAATCTCCACCACTGTAATATGAGATGATACACAAATCAAAAGGTCTTTGACAGGGTTGTAACGGGGCTTGGGTTAAAGGTGTGGATAAAGGCTGAATTAGAAGGTTTTAGAATCGAGATTGACTTGACTAATTACCTAACTAACAATAACGAACCTGAAAATAAATGATTACATCAAATGAAACTAATAATAATACTTTTTTAATACGAGCTTTTTCAACAATTTGGAATTTAAATACATAAGCTCCTTTAATCATATACTAATACTTCAATATACTTTGGGGTTTTTTTTTAAGAATAAACTAGAAACGTAATAGAGAACTTTAATAATTGAAATAAACTAATTCGGCAACTGATCAAATCAATTCTCGATAGAAGGGTAGTCAAAAGAATGGTGATAACAAATACAAAGGGTTTTGAGTTAATATTAAGTGGGTAATTCAATAAAAAGGGATTAGGATCAAAGGGGTTCACTAAAGGTTAATTATGTAGGTAAGCTTTTTAGTGGAGTGAATGGGTTAAAACCTAGGTGCCTTTATCATCTCAATATATCAAATCATTGATGTGGTCTCGATATGTATAATCAAGGCAAGTTCTAGAATAACAAATCAGTGTTGACACACTCATAATTAATAAAGTGAGCATGAAAAAGAATATATGCTCTATAAGGCTCAAATCTCACAAAAATTATGGGTATTTGACATCAATCCTATAGATTTCAAACTTCAAGGTAATATTCAAATTTAGTTCAACACCCTAGACAATTTTTTAAAAAATTGACTTATCATGCTTGATTCTCTAGCATTCTTCACGATAAATCATCAATGCACAATTATCAATGACTTATTCAATAGCTTATCAATAAAAATCATAAATCATCGAAATTTCACCCTAATTAATAATATGAGAAAATTTCTTAGGGACAAGACTAAAATTTAGGATTTTAGAATAACGCAAAAAGTTAGGTACTTTTACCCCTCACACTTAAGATGTACATTGCCCTCAATGTACAAAGATAGATAAATAATTATGTGATAAAATAATCAAAAGAGAAGGGGAGAAGTAACACTTCCTAAATTTTGGATGATTCTAGGAGTTGTCATCTTTGGTGGTAGAAAGTAGGTGGAGGAGGTGGTGGTGGCGTTTTCTATGGGCTTGGTGGGGTGTCTACCGATGATCTTTGTGCTAGATAAAGAAATTGGGTAGCCTGCAAAGATATTGCCAAGAAATCTAAAGAAACATTAATAATATACTAATACTATAATTAAAGACAAAAGAAATAAAGAGAAGGAGACTAAGAAGAAAACTGAAATTGAAAGAAAAGACTAATGGACTAAGGAGTCCTTATTGTTGGATGGTTCACGAGGTGGGTGTGACCTCTAAGGCTGTGGTGCATGATTCCCAAGCAGCCTTTAGAACCTAAAACCAATAAACTAAAAGAATTTAAAATATATTAAGCAGAAGAGAATTATAGATAAGTAGAATAAATGGGAAAATAAACATAAAGAAGAATTTAAATGGTCTAAAAGACCCTTGGCTTGGTTTTTGAATGAAGCGGCTGGCATGAACTTATGTGTTGGGGTCTCCTTTAAGGAGACAATGTTTGCCTTCTTACGCTTCTTTGGCATGATTCTAGTGTAGCTTAAGAGTCTGGACACTTTTCTAAGGAAAGAAAGAAAAATAAAGAAGAAAAATAAGGGGAGAAGGAGGAGGGCTGTGGGGTTTAAATAGGGTCTCAAATCTGGCACGTTCCCACGCCCGTGGACTAATGGTGTGTTGAATGACACGGCCGCATCGCACAGCCGTGTGTCTAGGTGTGTTTGCACACCCATGCCCGTGCCTAAAAAGGTAGTGTGTTGGCACGGTTGGACAGCATGGACGTGTTTGTCCCGTGTTTGATAAGTCAGTGGTTTCACACGATTTTGGAGCACGGCCATGCCAATTTACTGGTATCCGTGGGGGAGTGGTTTGATCCGTGACGTTGTGGGGGTGGTAGGGGCTGATTCGCACTGCCTCTGTTGTGTCAGTACGATGGTTCTAGTGGTCCACACGGTCATAGACACAGCCATGTATAAGGCCGTGTGGCCTTGAAGTTCTGCACTTCCGGTTAGTTTAAGAGGAAATAAAGAAGGAAGTGAAAGAAACTAAAAATAAATTTGAAAGTAAATAGTGTTAGTACTCGGGTTGCCTCCCAAGAAGCGCTCGTTTATAGTCTTAAGCTGGACTTTCCTCGAATTAGAAAAATTAGGGAGGTTTAAGGGTTTGAATATTTTCCCTCTTGCTTCAAATTTTATTTTCTTGTCGAGAAACGTTTACCTTAAAAGTGCCGAATGTTGGATTGCTTACCTCGACTGTTCCATGGGGGAAGATATCGTGTACCTTAAGAAGTATTTCTCCCTTTGTCTTCAGGTCTGTTGTGGTGATGTGCTGATCTGCTTTGTCTAACAGTGCCTGGTCTCCTATTTTGTAGTGGTTTGATGTTCCTACGAGCTCTTTTGGTGGTTCCTCTGGTTTTACTTCGTGTGGATCCGGCTCTTCTTTAAAGTGTGTCTTCCATTCTTTTAGTTTGTCTTCCCAAGGCTTTTTTCCTTATGTACCTCTTCTTTGTTGGCTTGGGGTCTATGATTCGCTCGAGTTTGTATTCTTGTGGTGTTTCCTACGATGAAAGTTGAACAATTTGATTATCATCTGTATTTACTTTTCACCTTCATCGATTATTATTCTATTGAGTCAAGAGCTTGAAGACCGATTGATTCGTCTCCTACACAAAGTATGAATTCTCCTGTGGCAACATCAATTTTAGTCTTGGCAGTTGCTAAAAAAGGTCTTCCTAAAATTAAGGGGATTGTATTATCCTCATCCATATCTAAAACAATAAAATCTACTGGGAAAACAAATTTATCTATTTTGACAAGAACATCTTCAATAATGCCCCTAGGAATTCTAACAGTTTTATCAGCTAATTGTATACTCATCCTAGTTTGTTTGGGCTTCCCTAGACCTAGTCGTTTAAACAATGAATAAGGCATGACATTTATGCTTTCTCCTAAATCAGTTAACGCATTATTAATAGTTAGACTACCAATTAAACATGGAATTGTAAAACTCCCTAGATCTTTTAGCTTTCGTGGTAGTCTATTTTGTAACATTGCTGAGCATGCTGCATTTAATTCCACATGGTGCTCTTCATCTAATTTGCGTTTGTTAGTCATGAGCTGTCTTAAGAATTTCCTCGCGTCTGGCATCTAAAAAAGAGCTTCAAGAAAAGGTAAGTTAATATGTATTTTCTTTAGGAGTTTACTGAAACTTATCGAACCTGCTCCTCCTAATCATCTCTTTTTATCGCCGGAAAAGGTATGCGAGGTTGGTACTCCTTGATTACCAGTTTTGGCTTTTCTTGTGTTACCTCTATCTTACTTTCGTCTACCTTGTTTTCTTGTATTGATTTTGTTTCATCTAACTCCTTACTGTCTTGAGCTGAGATGGCTTGAATTTTCTCATTTGGGTTAATCCCGGTGTTACTTGGTAGACGTCCTAGCGGTCGTTCTGACATTAGCTTTGCGAGTTGTTCGACTGCATTCGTGGCTTCCTTGACTGACTTCGCAAGTTCCCCTATTCAATTCTCGTTGCTCTTAATTGTTTTCTCAGTTTCTTGGAAGCGCTTTTCTGTGTCTTCGAGTGTTGGCTTCTTTTCTTGCGGATATGGCTGATTTTGGAAATTTGAGGGAGGCTGTTGTTTTTGGTTTCCTTGAATTCCTTGGCCTCCCCATGAAAAATTTGGGTGGTTTCACCAACCTGGATTGTAAGTGTTACTATAAGGATTGTTATTAGATCTAAAATTATTACCTATATAGTTTGTCTTAGCTCTCTCTCCTGGTTGGTAGGGTGGATACTCGATTCGCCACAGTTCCACTTGCGTTGCATTGCATGACTGGGTGTACCTGGGAGAAACATAAACTGTCAAGCTTTTTATTCATCATCTCTACCTGATTTGATAGCATGATTACTACATCAATGCTGTAGACTCTGGCTGATTTTGTCGGTTTTGTCCTTGTAACCTGCCACTGATAATTATTCAACGACATCTTTTCAATGAATTCGTAGGCTGCTTCAGGAGTTTTATTATTCAAGATTCCACCGGCGGCTGAATCAATTAGTTGTCTTGTTGAGGGATTTACACCATTGTAGAAGGTTTGGACTTGAAGCCATAATGGTAATCCGTGGTGTGGACATCTCCTCAAGAGATCTTTGTATCTCTCCCATGCATCGTATAATGTTTCTAAATCCATCTGCACAAAAGAAGAAATATCATTCCGTAATTTAGCCGTTTTGGCCGGTGGAAAATATTTTAATAAAAATTTTCAGTCATTTGTTCCCATGTAGTGATTGACCCTCATGGTAACGAGTTTAACCACTGCTTGGCTTTATTCCTTAATGAAAAGGGAAATAACCGAAGACGAATAGCATCATCAGAAATGCCATTTATTTTGAAAGTATCACAGAACTCTAAAAAATTTTCTATATGAGTGTTTGGGTCTTCGTCCTGCAAACCATCGAATTGAACAACTTGTTGAATCATTTGTATTGTATTAGGCTTTAATTCAAAATTATTAGCAGCTATAGCAGGCCTAACAATATTAGATTTTGCTCCTGTCAAATTGGGTTTAGCATAATCATACATAGTGCGCGGAGCATCCGCCACATCTCGTGGTTGATTATTCTCATCCATCCCTTCAGTAGGGTTGGATCTGTCTTCTCGCTCTTCTTCTGTGTAATTTAAAACTTGCCTAATTTCTCTGCGATTTCTCCGAGCGGTAGCTTCAATTTCACTATCGTATACTAGAGGTCCTGTCGGGTTCTGTCTAGTCATAAACTAGAGGTACCTGCTAGGAAAAGAAAGAAAGAAAAATTTAGAAGAAAAAAATAATGGAATAAAATAAATTGCGAAATAAAATAATGGCTAAAGTAATAAAAATAGAGTTTTCTTAATATTTTAGTTCACGACAGCGGCGCCAAAAACTTGATCGCTGAAATCAGAGCTTTAAAATTTATAAATAGAATGATCAAACCTAGAAACTAACTCTGACAACGACTTAAAGGCAAGTGTACCTATCGAACAAAGAGTAGAGCTTAGGTAAGACCGGATTATCGAACCCAAAGGAACTAAAAGTACTAATACTCACTTTCTTTTATTATTTAGCCTAAAATATGGAGTGATTGGTTGATTTAATCTAGTTTAACGACTACTAAGCTAAAGACGCAAAGACAAAAAAGAATGAATTGGGAAATAACTTGAAGAAACTCAATTGATTACGACGATACCCTCAAGAAGAATCCACCTAGACTTCACTTGTTACTTATTACTGAATCATATGATTTCTTTACTTAGCTTGATCCGTAGGACTCCCTAACCTATATTAAACCCTCCCTCGAGGCGAATAACGTCTAACCCTAGGTTAATTAGTGGAACTCTCGTTCGCTTATAATAACCCCCTAGAATAGCAGTAAATCGATCAATGGATTCCCATATTAGGTTTCACCCTAATCCGACAAAATCTCGTAACCCTATCTCTAGGCGTTCGATCAACTCTGCTTAATTATGCTAGATTTACTCTTAAGCAAGGTCTATTCCTCCTCCACCTAAGCACATCAGATTTGGATTGAGCAACATAATTAAGAACAAACTAAGTATTTATCATATAATTCATAAAATAATAACAAAATTCATCTAAGTTTCATCCCCTTTAGGTATCTGAAGGGTTTAGTTCATAATGAATAAAAACATCTCAAGATAAAAGATAAAACAAAACATAAGAAATCCTAAAGCCCCTAGAGGAATTGAAGGAGAAATTACTGCCTTGAGTAGATTTCCTCTCTTGAGATGGATCTTCCGGCTATCTTCGAGTGATTCCCACAAATGTGATCCTTTGGCTCGGCTCCTTGGCTTAGCTCACCGCCCCTTTCGTGATACACTTAGGGTGTTTATATAGGCTCTTGGAATGCTTTACTTGGCCTCTAAGTGTCCTAATTTAAGTCTACTTCTTACTCGGTATTTGAATAAGCTTTGGAAAGTGTTTCTTTAGCTCTAAGTATCCGAATCCGGTGAAATTGCTCTCTCTCGTAATAGGGGCACGGCCATGGCACACGCCCGTATAAATCGTGGTTGGGCCGTGTCTCGATTCTGTCGATTGGGGCACGGCCGTGTAAATCGTGGCATGGTCGTGTCTTAGTTAATTATCGAAGCACGGCCGTGTGGCTTGAAGTCTAGGCCGTGTCGATTTCTTCTTTGGCCCAAATTGGCCCGTTTTAAGCTCGTTTCTTGTTCTTTTCATCCTCGAGTGCTTTCCTTAGTAAAAATATGAAAAGAAAGGATTAAAAGCACCTTTTTACATAAATCAGGGCTAAATCATCCTAAAAGTATACTAAATATGGGGTTAAAATATGTTACTTTTACGGTTTATCGAAACTTTTTAAGAAAGCTAATAAATGTTATTTAATATTTATTATTTTAGGATTTTGACTAATTTAAACCTTAAACCAAGAATTTTAAAGTAAGATAAATCACAAACTTGGCATATGATACTTTCGTAAGATCTTGATAAGTTCAACATTTTAATTAAATCTTCAAAAATAATAATAATAAAATATCGAATAAGTTGTCGATGGATTTTAATATTTCTCTTAATTCATTGGTAATTTCTAGGACTTTTTTAGAATTATAAGATAGAATTAATTTTAGGAATTGAAGGTAAGTTATTTAGGTATCCTTTAGTGTTCTGTTAAAAGTAAAAATCTCTAATTTAAGTTTAAAATTAGATTAGTTTGGTGAACACATCTTAATCGAGTTACAAGTAAACTAAAGACATTTTCTTTAGAGTTTTTATTTAAGATTTCCATAAGAATTTGGCCTAGATTAAAACATTAATATGCTTAAATAAATAAAAAAACCTAGCTCCTAAGACCCAGTAGGACTATCCTCGGAAAGGCGTCGTGGGGGTGCTATAACCTTCCCCACACGTAACTGTACTCCCGAACCTAAAATTTGGTGATGAGATCGAGCCTAGACTTTTAGGATTTTTCATAGTATTAATTATAGGCTTTTAGAAGATAGGTGGCTAACCAACCTAGCCCTAATTGGTTAGTGGCAACTATACGTTAATTTAGGCCCTCTGTCTAGTTTTGCTTACTCGGCCCCCTGCACCCTTATGTAGGCAACATTATGACAATGGTGGTTCACCCTTAGCTAGGGAAAAGAGTTGTTGTGCTTGATTTAGTTAAGGGAAGTCAAGAGAGAGAGAGAGAGAGAGGGAGGATGAAGGAAGAAGACTAAGTGTTTGGCTTTGTGTTTAATGGTCTCTTTGGGTCCAAGGTTCCTTACGGTCTTAGCAAGAAAGCTTAGTGAGGTTCGCCATGGTGTTGTCGATGTCTAAAATTAGCCTAACCATGACACATGTATAGTATTAGGTTACGTTGCTAAAGACAGGTGTAGGGGGCTCAAAGAGGTGGTGTAACACAACTAGAAGTGTTCATGGGCCCACTGACCTACGTCTGAAGGCCCAGAAATTTGGGAGGGTTTGGGCAAAAATATAAGCCGATTGGACAAAATAAGGCCTGTTTAAAAATGGGCCAGCCTCGTAGTAAGGTATTTTTGGCAGGGCTACCTTACTAAATTCACTAAATGACAAAAAAAAGCGCTATTTTTGTTTTATTTTTGAATGTTATTTTCTTATTTTTTTCTCCTATTTTGCTACCATATTACTATTATGTTGCTACTATTTTGTTGTTATTGATTGAATATTATATAAAACTTATTTTATTGTTAATTTTGTTATTATTTTAAAGGCATTTGTTAATTTTATTAATTTAGAGATATTTGCTTATTAAGTTACATCTATCTTAGTGTTATTTAAGTCTACATATTTTTTTAAATTTTATTTTCAATTTGTTGGGAAATATTTATTTTGATTTTTAGTATTTTTGATGTATTATATATATTTAAAATTATATAAAATAATATAAAAATTTAATCTGGTAGTCCGGCAGAGCTTGGGAAAAAATTTAGGCTCGTTTTTTGGGCTCGACCCGACCCGAGGCCGATGAATGGGCCTAAATTTTTAGTTGAGCCCGGCCTGAACCCGGCCCGAATCGGCCCATGAACACCTCTAAACACAACAGTACAAGTCATTTTTTTTTAAAAAAAATTCTTATATTAAATTATGCTACATAAGATCTGATGTCTCATTTAACGGTTAAATTAACGATTTTAGTAATAGAAAGACCTTATTAACCTAACATTGATAGTTTGAGAATATAATTAAAATGTTTTAAAATTTGTGAACAAATTTAAAATGAAGTTCATAATTTAGAGATATATACAATAATAACTCTTAAAAAAAAAAAAAAAAAAAGAAAGTAACACCGCATAGCTAGGTCAGGCAAGTGAAGTATATCTCATTTGGTTCCACCGCTGGCCGAATAATGCCATAAGGTGAATCTAATTCTTGGCTGGCAAATGGCTAATGTAGGCACTAGATTTACTGCTATACTAATAACAACCACAAACCCGTTATGTTTGCTTTTGAAATTTATAATGTCAATCACACATCAATAAATATCTTGATTCAAGCTTTCTACACCATTGATTCATAGATTTTTCACAAACTTATCCATAAAATATATATTTTTCCCTATAAAATTTCTCATGTCTTTCCACTTGATCCATTTCCAGTGAAAAGCAATGGCATTTAATTGTTGTAACGCAGCAGCTATTTTCATGTTGTTTTTCACTTGCGTTTCATCTCATAATGTCGTTCCGTGCCCTCCAAAAACGACACCGTCGATGCCTCCCTCAGTTGCGGCCAAATGTTCCAAAGACACACTCAAGTTCGGTGTTTGTGGGAGCTGGTTGGGGTTGGTTCACGAGGTCATCGGGACTCTGCCGAGTAAAGAGTGTTGTACATTGATTTCGGGTTTAGCCGATCTTGAGGCTGCATTGTGTTTGTGTACTGCAATTAAGGCCAATGCACTTGGTGCTATCAAGGTTAAAATACCTATTGCCATTAGCTTGTTGATAAATGCTTGCGGGAAAAAGGTCCCTCAAGGCTTTGCATGTCCATAGAATTCTATTAAGTTTTGATTTATGTTGATTTTACTGTTCACAAAAATCCTTTTAAAATTTATGATGATTCGTCTTAATAACATCATCTTCAGAGTTTGAAACATTAATTCTCTTTATTTAGTAGATAAATTGTTGTATCATCCCTCATCTTGGCTTATGTAATGGAATCTATGCTTTTATTATCTTTTTAGTAAGTGATTTAAGAATAATCGAAATTAGAGTTAATTAAAATTTAAATATAAATTTTTTTATCACTTCACTTATAATTCAATCCATAATTTTATACTTTTATTTGTAGTTGTTCAGAGTTACACTCTTTGCTACTAAGCAGCATTATTCTAACTTGATATTAATCCAAATTAAGCTCACATGTATGTTAATGGTCCACACTACAACTTGATTTCAAAAAAAAAAAACTGTGTTTTTTAGATTTTGCTATATCAAACAGTAGTGGTTTATTATACTGAAATAATTCAAACAATATTTCATATTTTAAATTCATCTTTTCATTTTAAAATATTTTAATTAATTCAATAAAATATTAAATAAGGTATCAATTAAGTTTTTTTAATCAATCTAGCTATTAGTTAAGTTGTTAAATGTTAATTTAAAGCATATTTGAAATATGTAGATCAAAATATAAAGTTGAATGTATCTATAATATGAACAACATTGACCTGGGGTGTAAAAGAAGAAATAGTCATATTGTTGGGGATCGATTTGATTAAGCAACGGACAATTAAAAATAGCGGAAGAAATTGAGAAATTGAAAACACAAATTTAACGTGAAAAAACCCTCCAAAGAGGATAAAAATTACGACAAAGATAATTATGCTATAATGACAAAAAAGCGAAAATACAAAAGATGGAGATAAAAATTAAACCGAAACACGAAAACAAAGAACCTCAAAACATAAACACAAAATTCTTCAAAAGTGTTATGAGTTCTAATATTTAATGGGTGTATTTTCTAAGAGGATAAAAAATTACGAGCAAAGATAATTATGCTATAATGACAAAAAAACGAAGAGTACAAAAGATAGAGATAAAAATTAAACCCCGAAACCTGAAAACAAAGAACCCTCAAAACATAAACACAAAAATTCTTCAAAAGTGTTATGAGTTCTAATATTTAATGGGTGTATTTTCTAAGGTTGTAAAAGAGCTTATTTATAAGCTAAAATTGTAGGTCAAATAATAAAATAATCTAAACTAATCAGAGTTCGACTTGAGACAAATAAACAGAGTTTAACTAGGAGATTATCTCTCAAATTTAACTGAAATATGAATCATCTGAAATATGAGTCATACTCAACAAATCTCCACCTTGACTTTTATTTTCACAAAGCATCTTTGCCAAAGCCCACCACAGGCCTATCTTGAACTATGCAGGGAATTAACTGAGTCGAATTTGTGCTTAGAAGTTGGAAGACTTCTAGCCTTCGACTTGTGCACTGCCAAATCAAAACTAACCTGTGTCGATTTACACGAATACAATGCCTTGACTTTTCAAAACCTGCATCCAAAAGATAACTTTTCTTCAAAGAAATGGTCATACATTTTTCGCTCATATGACCAAGTTGCCTCCACTCCAAACGAGTTAACTTCGACTTCGTAACGGATGAGGGATGTTCGGTTTCACCGGTCACTGTAGAACCTTTCAAAATATAAAGACTGTTGATCCTTTTACCTTTTAACAAAACGAGAGCCTCACGAGACACCTTAATGTCGCTTGACTTGATATTAATTTTGCAACCTTTCGAGTTTAAAATACTCAAGGAGATGAGATTATTTCGTAAATCAAGTACATATTTAACATCAGAGAGTGTCATAATCATCCCATCGTGCATCCTAATTTTAACAGTATCAAATACCAATTACCTTACTGGATGAATCATTTTCCATGCGCACAACTCCACCTCCAACCGAACTGTATGTAAAGAACCATTCTCTGTTGGGACATATATGGAAAGAATATCTCGAATATAAAATCCACCCGAATGTAAGCTCAGAGCTATTTCTCGTTGACACTAACAATAAATCATCACCGCTTTTGTGGTCAAATTAGCACCAGCTACATCTTCCTCGTTACTCTCAGTAGCCCTTTTTATTTCGCAATTTATAACAATTTTACCTAATTTCTTACAATAGCGACACATTTTTTCTCGCTTCTTTGATACTACAGAAATGGAAGCTTGCTTATCTACCTAACTATCTGAACCAAACTCATTGTCGAGTTTATCTTTACTCAACAAATGACCATTCACATCCTCGAACGAGAGTTTGTCTCTGCCATAAATTAGAGTTTCCCTGAAAGGCTTGTATGAAGAGGGTAAAGAACACAATAATAACATGTCCTGATCTTCATCATCAATCTTAACCTTAACATTATTTAAATAATTTAAAAAAGTAACAAATTCACTAATGTGATCTCTAAGAAGCTCACATTCGTTCATGCAAAACGTAAATAGACGTTGTTTCAACACTAAACGGTTAGCCAGAGACTTAGTCACATAAAGAGTTTCTAACCTTTTCCATTAAATGAATGAGGTTTTCTCCATCAATACCTCTTGTAATACCCTATTTGTGAGGCACAACTAGATTGTAGACAGGGCATTTTCATCAAGCTCTTCTCATTTTGTCTTATCTAAATTCTCAGGCTTTTTCCCGGTAACGACATTTTTTAAGCCAATTTGAACTAGAATGCCATCATCCAAACTTGCCACAAATTAAAATTTGTGATGCAATCGAACTTCTCAATGTCAAACCTTGTTGCTACCATCTCTGAACAGGCTAATCTATGAAAATTGAACTAGCTTTTGATACCACTTGTTGGTGATCAACCCGATTAAGCAACAAACAAGTAAAAATAGCGAAAGAAATTTAGAAATTGAACACACAAATTTAAAGTGGAAAAACCCTCCAAAGAGGATAAAAAATCATGGGCAAAGATAATTTTACTATAATGGAAAAAGAATGAAGAGTACAAAAGATGGAGATAAAAACTAAACCCCGAAACCCAAAAACAAAGAACCCTCAAAACATAAACATAAAAATTCTCCAAAAATGTTATGAGTTCTAATCTTTAATGGGTATATTTTCTAAGGTTGTAAAAGAGCCTATTTATAGGCTAAATTTGTAAGTCAAATAATAATAAAATAATCTAAACTAATCACAATTCAACTTGAAACAAATAAAGAGTTTAATTGGGAGATTATCTGTCAAATTTGACTTAAATATGGTCATACTCAACACATATTTTGTATCTATGTTCAATATGAATTGATATTTTACACCTAAATTGACAGGTAAGTAGACAATAAGCGTGATTGATACAATACCGATCTTTAAGAAATCAATTAAAGCATTCAAAAATTTAAAAAGCAATTAAAATTGAAATGATAATTTAAAAATGTTAGTTGCAATTAACCCGAAGAGTAAACTTGGCTAGCATACGGGACATGGTTCAAGTTCACATGCAATCTTGAAATTCTGATTTATGAAAGGTACAAATACTTATAACATATTTTAGTCTAAGAAAATGGAGATGATAAAACGGTCGATTAGTCTTGGATTGAATGAATTGACTTTTTTTTTACTTTTGGTTTAGGATAATTACGTATTTAGTTTCAAGTTATTTTAGATTTTGGATCATTTGGGTTTTTAGGTCAAGTCATTAGTAGTTTGAATATTTCAAGTTACTTATTTGAGTCATTTCATATTCAAATTGTTTTGAGTTTTGACCTTTTTCGGTTTGGGTCGTTTCAAATCCAATCGGTTTTTGTTGGAACATTTTAAATATTTATAGTGTTCCAATAACTATAAATGAAATGGTGTAAGTAATAAAAGTTTAAATTTTTTTTATTGATTAAAAGTTATAACTATTCATAATAATAAGTTATGTTTCTTAAATATGAAGAGTTATATCACTTGATTTTTAACAAAAATTATAACTATTCAAGGGCAAATTACCAAATAATGCCATTTTTTCAAAATTCTACGGAAAAAGGACGTTTTTCTCAATTATTTACCGGAATGGGCCATTTTCTCGGCAGCGTCCATGTAGCGCGATATCGAGAATGCGTGGCGAAAGCGTCCTTAGGGGGCGTTTTCCCACATCGATAAATCCGTCCTTGGTAGCTTTCTTGATGTGGCAAAAAGGCTCCCCAGAGCGTTTTTGCTGTTTATTTTGTTAGGGTTTTCAGCTATTTTTAGGGTTAGGGTTTTTAGGGGTTTTAGGGTTGTAGGCTATGGCTTAAGGTTTAAGATTTTTATGAAAAAATTAATGAACTAGAGTTTAGGGTTAATTAATTAAAATAAATTTATGTTTAGGGTTATGGGAAAAATATATCAGCAATATAAAAATAATTTGTTTTTTTTTACAGTAGTATTTAGTAAAATAATTTTAAGAAGACGTTTCTGAACAAATAGTGACCAAAACGCTTCAAGTAGGATGCACAGTCAACAAGAGTATTGAAAAAAGCTCCCACGTGGATGCTCTTTTGCTACAGTAGTTCCTGAAAAGATAATTTTGAGACGATGTTTATGAACAAATAGTGACCAAAATGCTTCAAGCAGGATGCAATGTCAGCAAGAGTACTAAAAAAAGCTCCTACATGGACGCTCTTTTGCTACAATAATTCCTGAAAAGATAATTTTAAGAAGACGTTTCTAAACAAATAGTGATCAAAACGCTTCAAGCAGGATGCACTGTCAGCAAGAGTACTGAAAAAAGCTCCCACGTGGATGCTCTTTTACTATAGTAGTTCCTATCTGGCCTTAGACTATAAATGAGACAAATTTCATTCTCAGGTTGCATAATAGAAATTAAGGCAAAAGTATAATAGAAGCTGAAGATGAGTGAACGTATTAGTGCTGTTATTTGCTATGATGGTGAGGTTCGTGACACCGAAAATGGTATTTTTTTATCGGAGAACACAGCGCGACTGGTTTTTAACCAGAACATAGATTTGACAGAACTTCGTGTAACACCCCTAACCCGAGACTGTCGCCAGAATAGGGTTTAGAGGCATTACTGAACAATAGGATCATTTTACATTGCATTCACGACACAAAGTCAATCATCATCAAACACATTCATATACAATCATAGTGTCCCTTAAATGAGTCATTGAGACTCTAAGCATGCTTATAAATTGAGTCAGACTAAGCGGAACACGTATAAAATTTTATGAAAATTTGAAACTTTTCTAAAATACGAGGAGACACGCCTGGGTAGGTCAGTGCCTCTCCACGGCTACATGACACACCCGTGTGAACTCCCCGTGGTTACATATCGCCAAAATCAACACGGCTAACAAGCACGCTTTGTGCTAAGGCCGTGTCCTATAAGGTCATATATCGCCATTTCTCGACAACTTTGTAGGCATGCAGTGCCATGGCCGTGTCCATTTAAGCCACATTCGCCAATTTACCCACGGTCTGAGGCACGCCCGTGTGCCCCAAACGTATGACATTATAGGCCATTTTTGCAAAGTCAAAATGCCACCAATAAGGGTCCAACCTACAAGCCATACAAACACAACATCTGATGCTCATATTATCACCATAACATACCAATATTGTCATTCAACTCATGCATTCAACTCTATTCATACTAAATTCAATACCAATACTTATTCTATCACAAGCATAATTCATTCCCAATTTCACTAACCCCTATTAGCATTTATCAACACAAAGTTACCACTTGATAGCAAATTTATCAATCCACAAATCATGCCAAAAGGTGCATCACACATATCACATTCATTCATGTCGAACTTATCATATATCTAGCCACATCTCATGGCTAATTACAATCTCAAACATAATTCAATTTACCAGCCTATACATGCCATATTCTTGCTATATACATCTTTCCAAAAGTACCAAAATAGAATACCGATAGTGTGATTTAGAAGCTGACGATCCCATATCCGAGGCTAGCTTTCTTGACACGCAAGCGGAGAAACAAATCACACAAGAAGCTTTCCAAAGCTTAGTAAGTTCGATATAAATACAATTATCATATCAAATTAAATCGATGCAAAATAAACAATCACTTAGATCTATTATCTCATATTCGTGCCTTCTCATCCATAGCCACAATGCTCATTTCCTCAATCAAAGCTTAATTTTACTCATCAACCACAAAGGTCCAATCGTTACCTTAACCACACAAAGCTATTAAATCTCCAAGCTATTCATTGCTCGATATTATTTGCCGATCATTCTTTAATTTAATCGCACACTCGATTACCACATACTTATCAGACCCATAACTTTTATCGCACACTTAGTGCCTATTCTTTTAACCAACTCATCTCGATATCGCTTTTACAAGTGCCACAGCAATAATCAAAGCTTTAATAACATCGCACACATAGTGCCACAGCAATAAACCAAAGCTTTCATCACATCACACACACAGTGCCATTCATTTCTATCTCGATTTCACTTTTGCACACTTAGTGCCCTCAAATTAAAATCATGCACATAGTAACTCACTTTCATATACATAAACATATTCATTTCATATCGATAAAACGTATCTCAAATACATGTATTATATCCGAACTTACCTCGGACGTCGAACTATCGATCACGGTTGATTAATCGAAACTTTATCTTTGCCTCGATCTCGATTCGAACCTCTCTCTCTTGGTCTATGCACATTCAAATTCACTCCATTCAATCATCAATTCATTCATTTTAATCCAAACACACATATTTAGGGCATTTTACAAAATAGCCCTCACATTTTCACATTTTGACACTTTAGTCCCTATCTCACAAAATCATCAAATACTCAAAATTTCATTACACTATGCTTAGGCGAATTCTCTTTAGTCTCATAGAGTCCACACATTTCATTTATTTCACATTTTAATCCTCCAATTTCTCATTTTACAATTTAGCTCAAATTACTCAACTTCACACAAAATTTCAAATACAAACTATGTTAACCCAACATTAAACTTTTATATTCCACTAACTATCATCACAAAGCTCATATATTCAACAATGGCATATCTCAAAATCACCATCATTTTCTAAAATTTAAGCATGGGTTAGCTAGAGCACAAAGCAACGATCACAAAAGCGTAGAAATTATCAAAATCGAACACAAAACACTTACTAATTGAAGCTTAAAGTTGTCGAAACCATGAAAGCTTCAAACCTCTTTTCTTTCTCAAATTTCAATGGAAAAACATGTTAAAGATGAGACATTTTAGTTTCATTTGTTTATTATAACATTTATAATTGATTTCAATTATACCCTTAATGAAATAAACATTAAAGCTTATTATGGATGGTTATAAATGTCCATCAACCTTCCACTATCATTAAATATGGTCTAATTGCACCATAAGACCTCCTTATTTAAAAGATAACAACACTTAGGTACATATAAATTAGCACATAGCTTTTACTATTTACTGAATTAAATCCTTTCTCTTAATCCAGGCACTAAAGCGATCAAATCATCACACAAAATTTTCACAGACTATGTCACATATCATTCACATAGAAAATATCATTATAATATTTTTTTACGACCTCGAATTTGTGGTCTCGAACCACAGTTCCGACTAGGGTCTAAACCGAAATTACATCAGTAAAAGAATTAGGCGTAAAATTTTTGGAACAACGCCAATGAAAGTTTTGTCTATTAAGTATAGATTTTGTGTTCCGGTTGATCCTGTGAGATATGACTCATTCAACATTAAAGGTCCTCGGAGCTTGGAGGCAATAGTGGAGACTCATCTTGCCAGTGGATCACCCTATATTGAGGTATATGTACAATTTTTATCGCCAAGTGATATTCTTTCGACTTCAACATCTATTACTGTTCGAGGGGAATACACGACCTAAAGCTGACACTCTGTTAGTGAGAGGCAGAATACGAAAGCGTCCGTGTTTGGTGGTAGTATGGAAAACACAACCCATGCACGACACTCGGTTGGTGGATGGGATATGCATATCGGTGGTTTGATGTTTGATGTTCGATGCTAGAAATACGTATTGGGGAATGTCATTAACTTCTAGTGGTTGGCAATATACATATGATTGTGAATGTTACGAAAGTTGTTTAAGAAGGGATAATGTACTCCTCACGACATTCACGGAAAAGGGGACCTCGTTCGTTGTAGATGATGGTGGGTCGGATGATGAGTCCGATGTGGATCCACCTCGAGAGTCCAGCCCCGATGGTGCAGAAGTCGCATTATTTTCTAAACCAAAACTTGTTCTAACCATACCTGAAGATGTTGAAGGGGGTTCAGATGAAGAAGAAGAAGATCCGCGATTCAAAGCGTACTCGCCTCCAGCCTACATGCATAATGTCGATCTATCTCAAGACGATGCGTTGGAGTTTCCCGAACTACCACATGAAGGCGTGATCGCATGTTCGCTGTTGGATTCGGGTGAATTAGAAGTTGGTAAAGAATCCTCCAATAAGGATAGTTTTCTTGGTGCATTAAAA
>CP106733.1:39797482-39997482 GCA_025506655.1 Gossypium rotundifolium
AAACCTCGGCTCCATTTGATCATAGTCTCTCACCATCGACTTTCGAGACCCATTTCCAAGATTAGCTTCGCTACTGCTCCAAAACTCAAGCACGACTTGTCACATCTGCGTCACCTCCTTCATTTTGCTCTTGAAAATCCACCCAACAGTAGATGGCGGAGCTTCATTTTCAAACCTTAACCAGATCTAACTGGTTTCGACACGACCATTCTTCCTCGCCCACGCCCACGACGACCACGCCCCTAGAACTCATGTCTACTATTCAGATTATCTGCTTTTACTTAAAAAGTCTTATGTATTAGAGTCTTTTCACTTCTTATTAAAAGAAAGTTTTATGAAGCAGATATTCAGTGGTTTTTCCGTAGTAGTACACAAACACCTAGGGTCCATGTCTCTAAAGTATAGTTTCCTTAAGCTTATCATACATTCATATCACTTGTCAATAAAGGTACTTACCTGAGGGATCTGGGCCGAGAATTTCGAGTGCCATGCTCTTATAAAACCATTTTAACTTAAGAAAACTTTCAAAAAGTCATTTGGGCCAACTTTTGAAAATGTTGTGGGCTTCAAAACCCAAGACCGAGAGTTTAAAACTGGGCTCTGATACCAAGTTGAAACACCCCAAACCCGGCCCAAAAAGCCTAACCGGATTTGATATGTTCCTCGAATCTAACTTTAGCAAATTCTCGTTTTATTTAAGAAAAACTTGATGATTTTGTAGAAAACAGATTAACTTAATATTTTAGATTGAAATCAAATTGTAAAGTAAATTTATGTCTTTTAAAACATTATTTTTAGAAGGAATTAATAAATTAAAAGAAAACCAAATTTAAGGAAATTACTTTAAAACATATATATATTAGTGACAAAACATTTTTAACTTATTTATCGAAAAACCATTTAGTTATTTAATAGATATTTGTTCATGGCAAAATAAAAGTCCAAACACAAAAATTAAAAAAAAACAGTTTATAGTGGCCTTATTACAAAAATAGCAAACCCATAATAAAGTCTACGTAATAAAATTTAATAAGTTTAAATTGGAAAATCTTCAAAATACTTGATATGAGCATTGGCCACCACGGAGTACTTGCTGACCCGATCCATCGCACTACGAATCATTTGAAAAGTTATCCCACAAAAGGGGTGAGTTATAAACTCAATGTGTAACACATACATTAAAAAGCCCATTTGATAGTCCTTAAAGTCCATTAATTACACATATGACCATAGGCCCATTTAGCTCATATTTAGCCCAAAAGCCTATTTTCATAGCAGATTATATATTAATCATTTAAAATCACATGGATATGTACATATAATGAAATGCAAACCCGCCCACCTAATATCCATCCGCTACACACCACCGCACCAACCAAACACACCGTGGGGATTACTAAATCGACCTCCATCCGCTACACACCATCGAAGGCGATTCTTTGCGGTCAACATGCACATCGCCTTATAATTTTGTGGCAAGGCCACCAGATAAAATTGTGACCAAGTCACCGGATTTCAAATATGTGACAAGTCACCAGATTCACATATGTGACCGGTTACTGGATTTCAAATATGTGACCGAAGTCACTGGATATTGTGGTAAAACCACCAGAATACTTCCCCTTTTATCAAATTCACCCATATGCCCATGCACATACATATTATTAATTTTTCATGCCATTTACCCCAAAATCATAACAAAATCATACTTATCTCACAATTATGCATATAGCAAAATTAACAGAATATTTGGGGTAAACATACCTAAACATCGTATACCACTTAATGGTATCCACAATCATTATCAAACATATTGTCATATAATCACATTTAATACATAGATCTATGAGATTTTATTGTAAGGTTACACACCTTATGACTGTGAGAATGATACCTTCTCGCTCGTCAACGCCTAGTTAATTATCACACTTGGTTAGAATATACTATTACTAATAAAACTATATTTATTGATGAGAGATCTAAATCCTTACCTCAATTCTCGAACAATCGTTATTTGTGGTTTTTCTCCGCTAGATGGATCAAAACCACCGATATCCCACCAACGTAAAGTGGTTCGGTTATGCGTACTACTTCAAATAACCGATCTTCATTAGCAGAGGGTCCACAACCCGTGGAAAATCTCTTCTACCGACATGACCCTTCTTTGAAATTCGATGGTAAAATAGTGCCTCCTCTCTTCCAAACACCAGATCGCTCTTTTCTTACCTATCTTGTTAGTCTTAAATCACCCTAAAAATAAGATTGATTAATAGTCTATTTAAAGAAATCGATATAACCGAAGGTGATATTCTTACCTTGGATGATTTCGAAAGGTCACTTCTTAAAAGTTGGCTTCAACAAAGATCCTTAAAAATCCTTTCCAAGGATTCGGCCTAAGAGAGAAAAATAAGAGGATTTATGTTTTCTAAATCAACTATAGTAAAAAGAAATAAAGAAAACAATTGACAAAACCTTACTTGATCACTTTGAATATTCGGCCTTGAACAAAAAGAAGAGAATAAAATGATGATTCGGCTTGCACAAAAAAAAAAGAAAAGAGAAAAAGATAATGATTTATGGCTAAAATGGTTTCGGTTTTCAATAAAAGAAAAGAAATATTTAGATGAAAAAGAAAGGTGATTTGGTTTGACAAAAGAGAAGGAAAGTATGTTGATTTTGATGTTGGTAGAAAATAGTTTCGGTTGAGAGTGAGGAAAAAAGAAAATGAGATTGAAAGAAGAGAGAAATAGAAGAAGAAAAAAGATGATGATAAAGGTGATTTCAAAAGAAAAGAGATAGGTTTAAGGACCTATGCACATTCGGCCAAGAGGAAGAAATTGAAGAAGAAAATAGTTCTTTGCACTTTGGTAGTTTCGGCAATGAGGGAAAGAGAAAAGAAGAAAATGTTTTTCCAAACTTTTGATGCTTATGACTAAGGAAGACCACAATTTGAGAGAAAATGTATTTTAACCAAAATGGTCAAAATGAAAGCCAAAACAAAGAGAAATTTTTACCTAAACTCAATAACAAATTCGGCTAGGAGAAAAACTTTTGGAGAAATGAGAAAAGATGCACAAAAATGCAAGACTTTTTGGCCAACTTTCCCCCCTAATGGCTAAGCAAAATTTTGGCCAACCTATGCCAACATTATCCCCATTTTTCCTCCACATTTCTTCCCCATCAACCCTTAGATTGCTATCACAATTTACTATCCCTTTAGCCCTTAAAATCGACTAGATTCATGAAAAAGTTTCAAGACAAAGCCCTTACTTCAAGCCTTTTGTCCCCTCATCTTATCATCCTTTCATGATTCCATACCATAAGTTTTAGCTTACCTTTTCATATGATCAAATAACCAAAATTAAAAGATGCTCATCCATTCTAGAAAAGTCTTGGCCGACACTATAGGAAGGAAACAAAATAAAATCCTCCCATTTGCTAGCTAGGGATTCGAACCTCTCCCTCAAGCACTCATCCACGTATCCTAACCACCTTGCCAATTACTCATCTTATGGTTAAAACCTCTTGTCATTATTTCTTAAAACCTAACATGCTTAGCTCCATCTTAATTATTAGAAATTAAAAGTTTCACTAAGCATTCACTTAATTAATGAAGTTCAAAATAACTTCCAAAATACACTCAAACATATTTAAGCATGCAACATCATTCAATTAAGTAAAGATGCATAACCCTTAATTACTGAGGATGTTACAATTTGAGTACGAGCGCGAGTTTGTGAGGCTCAGTAAGTACGCTCGGGAATGTGTATCCTCCGAAGCCATCATGTGTAAGAGGTTTGAGGATGGACTAAATAAAGATATGAAATTGTTTGTTGGTGTTCTCGAGTTGAAGGAATTTGTTGTGCTAGTGGACCGGGCTTGTAAAGCTGAAGCATTAGTTAAAGAGAAAAGAAAAGCTGAGATGGAGACTCGTGATTCAAGAAAGAGACAGTGGAGTAAGTCATTTCAGTATTCGTCTAAGAAGTCGAGAGATTTCTCTACCCGATCGGCTACTTCAGCCGGGTTTTCAAGTAGAGGCAAGAGTAAACAATACTCAGGGTCTAAAGCTCAGACTACATCAGTTGCCAGTGTTGCGAACGCCTGACCGAGTAGACCGGAGTGCCCGTAGTGTGGCAAACGTTATTCCAGTGAATGTTGAGCAAATGAGAAGGCTTGTTTTAGGTGTAGGTCTCTAGATAATTTTATTAGAGATTGCCTAGAAGGGGATAAGAAAGAGAAGCCTCAGGATGCTAGGCAGGAGGCATTGCGGAGGAAGACCACAGAGAAACACGAGAAGCGAGGCAAGTAGTAAGAATATGCACAAAGAGCGAGGTTGCGAGATCCGAGGTACAGGCGCTGCGAGGACCTATGCTGCTTCATGCTCGCGAAGAGGCATCATCTCCGATATGATTACGGTACCTTTTTCTCCATGATACTAAAGTTATTTATTTAATAGATCCGGATCTACCCATTCATACATCTGCATGAAATTAATATCTAGAATGAGTATGCTAGTAGAGTCCATGAATTTGTGATAAAGGTATCCAATCCTTTAGGCAAAAGTGTATTAGTTGATAAAGTGTGTAAAGACCGCCCATTGATGATTAGAGGTCATTATTTTAAGGCAAACCTCATGTTATTTCCATTTGATGAGTTTGATATTATTCTTGGTATGGACCGTTAAGCTCGCTCATGACGTGACGAAGTAAATTGTGGAAAGAAATATATTGAGTTGAGATGTGAAAATGGGGACACTCTTCATGTTGAATAAGATGAACAAGACAGATCGCCGGTAGTAATATCCCATATGTCAGCTCAGAGGTATATAAGAAAAGGGTATGAGGCATATCTTGCTTTTGTGATGAATGCTAAAGAAATTGAATTAAAAATTGAATCAGTCTCGATAGTATGTGAGTACCCAGATGTTTTTCTAGAGGAATTGCCAAGACTACCTCCGGTTAGAGAGGTTGAGTTTGGTATTGAATTAGCCCTCAGACAAGATCGATATTGATTGCTCTTTATAGAATGGCTCCTACGGGGTTAAAGGAATTGAAGGCACAATTGCAACAGTTAACGAACAAAGGTTTGGCTAGACCGAGTTGTTCTCCATGGGGTGCTCCAGTGCTATTTGTGAAAAAGAAAGATGGCTCCATGAGATTGTGCATAGATTACCGGTAGCTTAATAAGGTAACAGTGAAGAATAAGTACCCGTTGCCAAGGATAGATGATTTGTTTGATCAACTGAAGGGAGCCACTGTGTTCTCCAAGATAGACTTGAGGTCCGACTATTACCACTTGAGAGTAAAAGATTCAAATGTGCCAAAAATTGCATTTCGGACGAGGTATGGACATTACAAATTTTTAGTCATGCCTTTTGGTTTAACCAATGCCCCTGCTGTGTTTATGGATTTAATGAACCGTATATTTCGGCCATACTTTGACAAGTTTGTTGTGATTTTTATTGATGATACACTGATATATTCTCAGGATGAGCATGAGCATGCTGAGCATTTGAGGATAGTTTTGCAAATTTTACGAGATAATCAGTTGTACACCAAGTTCAGTAAAAGTGAATTCTGGCTCAAAGAAGTTGGATTTCTGGGACACATTGTCTCGGAGATAGGGTTTGAGTTGACCTGTAAGATTTTAGCTATTATTGATTAGAAACCGTGAAAAATGCATCCGAGATTAGAAGTTTTCGGGCTTAATCGTTATTATAGGCGTTCGTCAAGGGGTTTTCCATGATAGCAACCCCAATGACGAAACTGTTACAGAAAAATGTAAAGTTTAAATGGACGGAAAAGTGCCAACAGAGTTTTGAGAAATTAAAGGCAATGTTGATAGAGGCTCCAGTTCTAGTACAACCTGAGTCGGGAAAGGAATTTGTGATCTATAGCGATGCATCCTTAAGTGGACTGGGCTGTATACTTGTGCAAGACGGCAAGGTGATAGCATATGCCTCGAGACAGTTAAAGCCACATGAGAAGAATTACCCGACGCATGATTTAGAATTGGCCGCCATTGTGTTTGCATTAAAGATATGGAGGCACCATTTGTATGGTGAGAGATGTCGAGCATTCACCGATCATAAAAGTTTAAAGTACTTAATGACTCAAAAAGAATTGAACCTAAGGCAGCAAAGATGGATAGAGTTGATAAAGGATTATGAGTTACTTGTTGACTACTACCCGGGAAAGGCGAATGTAGTCGCTGATGCTTTGAGTAAGAAATCCCTATTTGCTTTGAATGCTATGAATACACGGGTGAGTTTATCCGATGACAGTTCAATTCTAGCTGAGTTGAGGGCTAGACCGATGTTCCTCCAAGAGATTTATGAGGCACAGAAAGATGACAGTGATTTACAAGCCAAAAGAGTTCAATGCGAGTCGGGTGTTGAGTCTGATTTTTGGATCGATTCAGACAGGTGTTTGATGTTCAGAGACAGAGTTTGTGTGCCGAGGAATGATGAGCTTATCCAAAGGATTTTATACGAGGCACATAATAGATGTCTATTTGTACATCCGGGTAGCACTAAGATGTATACTGATTTGAAGAAATGGTACTGGTGGCCGAGTATAAAGAAATATATTTCAGAGTTTGTTTCAAGATGCTTGATTTGTCAACAAGTAAAAGCTGAATACCAGGTACCCTAGGGTTTGCTTCAACCTATAATGGTACCCGAGTGGAAATGGGACCAAGTTACTATGGATTTTGTAACGGGTTTGCCATTGACACCGAGTAAGAAAGATGTTGTATGGGTTTTAATTGATAGACTTACTAAGTCAGCCCATTTCATACTTATTCGAGTTGACTACTCACTTGAAAAGTTGGCAAACTTGTATATTTCTGAAATTGTGAGGCTATATGGAGTGCCCTTATCGATTATATAGGATAGAGATCAGAGATTCACATCCGGATTTTGGAAAAAGTTGCAAGAGGCCTTGGGCAAAAAAGTTGAATTTTAGTACAGCTTTTCACCCCCAAACCGACGGTCAGTCAGAGAGGTTAATACAAGTACTTGAGGATATGCTTCGGTGTTGCGTACTTGAGTTTCAAGGCAGTTGGGAAAGATATCTACCGTTGGTGGAATTCGCCTACAATAATAGTTTTCAGTCAAGCTTGAAAATGGTGCCTTATGAGGCTATATATGGGCGAAAGTGTCGAACGCCTTTATATTAGATAGAACTTAAGGAAAACCAGATTGATGGGGTTGATTTGGTTAAAGAAACCAAAGAAAAAGTAAAGGTGATTTGAGATTGCCTAAAAGCTACTTTTGATCGACAAAAATCCTATTCGGATTTGAAAAGGAAAGAAATTGAGTATCAAGTCGGTGATAGAGTATTCTTGAAAGTATCACCATGGAGAAAAGTTCTTAGATTTGGCCGGAAAGGCAAATTGAGTCTGCGTTTTATTAAACCATATAAGATCACCGAGGGGATGAGGCCGGTAGCTTATCGATTGGCTTTTCCATCCGAGTTAGAAAAAATTCATGATGTATTTCACATGTCTATGTTGTGACGCTACTGATCAGACCCTTCGCAGAAAAAATTCATGATGTATTTCACATGTCTATGTTGTGACGCTACCGATCAGACCCTTCGCATGTGATTACACCGAAAGAGGTTGAGATACAACCCGATATGACTTATGGTGAAGAAACAGTTAAGATTCTAGCCCGGGAAATCAAGCAATTAAGGAATAAAAGTATAGCTCTCGTGAAAGTCTTATGGCAGAGACATGGGGTAGAAGAGGCTACATGGGAGTCTGAGGAGGCTATGAGGAATCAGTATCCAAACCTTTTTACTGGTAAGATTTTCGGGGACGAAAATCCCTAACAAGGGAGAATTGTAACAGCCTGACTTAGGGCCTAGTCGGAATAGTGGTGTGAGACCACAAATCTGAAGTAGAAATATAAATTTTATGATTTTTATAAGGTTTATGAGTTGACTTCATGATTGTGTGAAAATTTCATGAAGAAATTTTATTAATTAGTGATTAAATATTTCATTAGGACTAAATTGCAAAGAATGGAAAATATGAGATTCTAGAAGATTTAAGTATGAAATAGAATCATGAAAATTACTAGATGTCCTTATTTAGCAATTAGACCATTATATTTGATGATGGACAAAAATGGACATGGAAAGGAAAAATCTCAAGAAAGGACCATTAAGGGCACTTTGGTCATTTGGTTAATAAAAGAATTAAAAGGGAAAATAAAGCCAAAATTGATGTCCATCTTCTTCACCATAGCTGAAATTCTCATGCTCTCCATAGCTAGGGTTTCTTCAACTTCCAAGCTTGATAGTAAGTGCATCCTAGCCCTATTTTTCATGTTCTTCAGACTTTTGAGACCTTCAGAATTTCGGTTTAGCTATTTCTAGCTATATTTTGAGCTAGGGTTCATATTCAAAAATTTACCCATGTGTGACATGCATGTATTTTTTTGTTTTATGGAAGAATATGAAAGTTTGATGTATGATAAACATCTTTTCTAAGTGATTTTCATGAAAAATGTATAAAAGGACCAAATTGTAAAGGTTATAAAATGGTCATAAAATGGTCATACATGAGTGAAATAGTGGAAATTGAAGGTTTCTATAGTTGATAATATGATTCGTTAGGCTTGAAATACAAAGAAGTTGAATGAAAATCATTTTACGAGCCTGGGGTAAAAATGTAATTATGTAAAAGTTTGGGGCAAAGTTGTAATTTTTCCACAATATGAATTATGAGTCGATTTAGTCAATGTGTGTATTTAACAAGTGAAATTATTATTATAGATCAAGAAACACGAAGCCCGGATTGAAACCGAGGTAAGAACAAAATCAAGGACTAAATCGAGCATCGATACACATTTTGAGAAACGAGGTAAGTTTGTATGAAGTTAGAATTTCAAATGTTTCGATATTTGAAACTATTTAATATTATGATAATGTATGTTATTGCTATGAAAATTGAGTGATGAAGCCTCGATGGGGTAATGGTGAAAATAAGCTATGTGAAATTCTGGATAAAGATTCGGAATAATGAAAATACCCAGGTATTAGCATTGAATAAAGAAGGTCCCGTGTAAGACCATGTTTGGAATATGGCCTTGGCACCAAAAGAAGATCTCGTATAAGACCATGTCTGGGACATGGCATCGACATTCATATACGTTCTCGTATAAGACCATATCTGGGATATGGCATCGACATCGAGCAATAAGATCCCGTATAAGACCATATCTGGGATATGGCATCGGTATCAATGGGTGATCCCATGTAAGACCATACCTGGGATATGGCGTTAGCATCAAGATTTATGCATGATGAGTTCGAATATCCTACAATAATCTGATTCGTTCATAGGCAAAAAAGTTAAGTATGTGAAATGGTATAGAGCCAAATCCGTTTATGGATGACATTATGTTTCATTTATGATAAGGGTGATGAAGATTCGAGTTTATGTTTATGTTAGTATATGTGCTAAGTTATGTATGTGATTAAGTGATACATGTACTATGAGTAAGTTCAAGCTACTAAATCATAATGTGATATGAGATGGGTAAGAATGAATGTGAGTAAGTATGTTTAAGCATTTGAGACATATGTTGCTATTGTTTCATGAAATGGATGAATTTGGTTTGAGCAATTATGTTGCTTTAGAATTTCATGCAATCCTACTAAGCTATATGCTTACCCCTCTCTTTTCCCTTTTCCTTGTAGTTTCGCCAAGTTAGCTCAGAGATCACAGAACGTCGAAGCTCGGATCACACTATCAACCGTTCTTTTGGTATAGTAAAGTTAATTCATTTTGAGTATGGAATGTATAGGGACTTGATCATTTGTGTTATGTCATGTTTGAAGGTTGAAGAGTTGGCTATCAATGTTTCACACTCATTTTGTAAATGGCCATGATGAATTGGCCAATATTGGCAAATTTATGTTTTAAGGTTGATGGGTATAATGAAATGAATAATCATGCAAGATATTGAGTAAAATGTGGATGGAATGAATGATAATTTAAGGATTCTTCATAGTTTGACATCGTTACATTATGTGCTTCTTGTGTTAAAGTGATTGAGTTTAAGTTTCAGGGTGGCAAGAGGGCTTCGAAAATAGCCTCTAATTGTCAACACAGGTAGACACACGAGCGTGTGTCTAGGCCGTGTATGACACACGGTCAACCCATATGGGTGTGTTGATAAGCCGTGTGTCCCCTGCACTAATTTACGAGAATACGATTCGTCACACAGGCCAGCATACGGGCGTGTGCCTTGGCCGTGTGCCATTAAGGGTTTGATGATGTCATAAATAGAGAGCTCCACGGGTGAAGGCCACGGGTCTATCTTGGCCGTGTGAGGGATACGGGCTATTGACACCGGCGTGTGTCCAGCCGTGTGAAAACTCTTGTAGGTTCGAAATAAAAATAAATTCTACGCGGGCTAGGGACATGGGAGTGTGAGATCACACGGCCAGCCTACACGGGCGTGTCCCATGTCACACGGGCGTGTGACCCCTATTTAGGCAAAATCTTTCTAAGAGAGAAAGAGCTTCCGATTGAACTTTGAAATCTTTCGGATGTGTGTTTAAGGCCTCGTAGGCCCATAATATGCATGTTATAATTAAGTAGGAAAAGGTTTTAAGTTGGAACGAAATTTAATAGCCCGAAAATGCAAGTTTAAGTAAGGTTAAGCACAGTAATGCCTCGTATCCTATCCCGGCGTTAGACAAGGGTAAGGGGTGTTACAGTACATGCCTTGTTGGGTGAGAAAAATGGCTTATAAAATAGCCTATTTCTATCCACACGAGCAGAGACACGGGCGTGTGTCTCAGCCCTGTGTGACGCACGGCCAGGTGACACGCCCATGTGTCCCGTGTATCTTTTAAAGAGTGCAAGTCAGTATGATCACACGGCCTAGCACACAAGCGTGTGGCTTGGCCGTTTGACCCAAGCCAGAGTGCTTCCAAGTCTAGACACAGGCTGGGACACGGTCGTGTGCCCCTATTTTGAGTGTCCACACGGCCTAACCACACGGGCTTGTGTCCCTTGCACCTTGAAATTTTTTTTGATGTTTTTCAAAAAATTCTCTAAATACTCGGTTTAGTCCCGACTTATTTCTAATGTGTATTTTGGGCCTCGAGGGCTCATATAAGGGACTATGATTGACTTCTTATATGAATACTATATGATGTGGAATATATGTTTACTTGATCTGCAAATTCCAGTAATGCTCTGTAACTCTGTTCCGATGATAGATACGGATTAGGGGTGTTACATTTATTGGTATCAGAGCTACGATTTAGTCTGTTTTTAGGCTAAACGTAGCATGTGTGAAGTCTAGAAATACATGCCATTATATAACCTGTGATAGTGTGATATCTCCTGACTCTGATGAGATTTGTTTTACTAATAGACAAAGATGCTTTCCAACCGAGCTAATTTCGATAAAACTAAAAGCGATACTCAATTATCTGAGTAAAAATGTTGCTTATGATGAGACAAAACTCATAAATGTATGAATAAATGTTTATAATGAGTATGTTGATGATAAATGTTATGTTATACGTGTGTACATATGAAAGTCAAATTTTAAGGCTTTACGATATTCACCCCCTCACCAGTATAGTCTTATACATGAGATTCACAAGATTTAGATTGTATAAGCTCACAAGTATGAAATTGAAGATTTCAATAGCTGAATAAATAATAATGCCTGGTTTGGTGAGAAAAATGGCTTATAACATAGCATATTTCTATCCACACGGGTAGAGACACGGACGTGTGTCTCAGCCGTGTGTGACACACGGCCAAGTGACACGACCGTGTGTCCCCTGTAAGGAGAATAAGTTGCTGAAATTTCAAGCTCCCCAAGGCCCTTCTTGAGTGTAAAAATCGGTGGAAGAAGAAGAGAAATGAAAAAGATGATAGCCTTTTCTTTATTTTATCTTATTTTATTCATTTAGTCACCTAATGCCACCAAATCTTGACCAATTTAATGCTCTTGTCCCCATTGGCCAGCCATCACCTTTAGGAAGGCCTAATTGCACTTTAAGGACCTCCAATTTAATATTCCATAGCTATTAGACACCTCTAACTTGTAAAATAAAACTTTCGCACTTTATGCAATTTAGTCTTTTTTTTTTTTGCAATTAAGCATGCAATCACCAAAATTAATGGACCAAAATTTTCATACACTCATATAATTATGCCATAACACATAAAATAATATTAAAACTAATTTATCTAACCTCGAATTAGTGGTTCCAAAACCACCATTCCAACTAGCCCCAAAATCAGGCTATTACATTGACTTATTGGACTAACATTCTTAATAGGCTTTAAGTCTGCTAACTCAGAAAATAACTCAACTAGTTGAAGGTTCTCACTCCCAGTCGACCACCATATTTCATCATAGTGCCCAAGTTATCATCATCTAACAGTTGCATCTCGCAAAATTTCAACGGATTTGTAGAGATTGGAAACTTGTAAAAAAATTTATACGTCGCCTTCCACAATGGATAACTATTTTCGCACTGATCTTCCTTTTCATTTCTACCAGCTTCACATTTTTTTTGAATCGCAACCTTACTCTTTGCCGACCTTGAAATACACAACCAACATCACTTTCTACAATTTCACCATAAAAAAGAAGGTACACCAAAAACACCTCGTTATTCATCTTCAATAGAATTTTTGAACTCTCCTACTAAACACAATAATTTCACCATTCTATATATGTTAGATAACCAAGTGATGGAGCCATAAAGAGCGACTCCACCAAAATAAAATATTAAATATTAAATTTTTATATTTAAAAAACATATTTTAAAAAAAAAGTACACTTGTAATAAAGTGGTGGAGCCATTCTAAATGGCTCCACCAAATGAAATATTATTTTTTAAAATTTAAATATAATTAAAAAATGTTTAAATAAACAAATATTATAAAACATTTAAAATATAATAAAACAAATAATAAACAAATTAAAAAACGTTTGAATAGACAAATATTATAAAACATTTAAAATATTATAAAACGAATAATAAACAATTTTCAAAAATAACTTAAAAAAAATTTGAATAAACAAACATTATAAAACATTAAAAATATTATAAACAAATAATAATCAAATAAATAAAAAATAAAAAAACAAAAAAAAGGACAAAAGGTAGCAGAGGCCTTGGCATCTAGTGGGGCCAAATTTTTTGGCTCCACGAGAAAAAGAAAAATTTATTTAAAGCCCCCTCATTTTTTTTAAAATCACAGTATTTTCCTAATATTTATATAGGTGGCGCCATTCTACATGGCTCCACCAAAAAATTGATTTTTTTTATTTTGATTGTTGGCGTGGCATGTTGGTGGCGACAAACACTTTGGCTCCACTAACTTATACTGTAAAATTTAAATTATTTACGTATTTTATCAAAAAATAGGTCACTTATATAATTAATTAATTTTTTGAGTTAATTTTATAAAAAAGCCTGCAAAGTCACATCTCCAATCAATGATTGTTATCTGAGACTGATTCTCACGTATATGTGGGACGAAAGAGTTAACAAATGATGTCTCCTGAACATAGGTAAGAATATATCAATATTATCTTAGGAATTTCTAAAGTGAATTAGAAGCTCATTTCAGGCACAAACAACATAAAAAAATAGAGCTATTTGCAACCAGCAAGCTCAATATAAAGAAACTTTTTCAAAATACTTTTTACAAGCTTATAATTTTACTAATGATATAGGAGAACAATTTCCTACTATCAAATTCAGGCTTGATCATGAACCATTTGATATAACCAAGATTGAATGGAGATTTGTTAAAGAAATAACAGTCCAAAATCTTTCTTTTCATTTATTAAAAGATTTTCCTACTATAGTAAAATCTAGATTAATAAATTTTACTAATATAGATGATTTTGTCTATTATTTTCATATAGAAATAAACAATTTTATTGGTATTGCTGAAAAAGAAAATTTTTATCAGCCATATCAAATTCGGACTATTCGTACAATGCTTTGGGGAAGATCCCTCTCAGCGGTAAATGAAGATAATCAACACTTGACAAAAACCATTGACAAGTGTTATAATGATTTTTCTAATTATCAAATCCAAGCCGGAATTGATTTAATGACCAAGGCCCAGATCTACTTCAACAAAAAACTTATATGTTCGGACCGATGGCAAAAGAATTTTAGCATATCTGACCGGAAAAATCCAAGAAGAAAGAAATGAAGAAGCTTTTGATTATTAAAAAGATAGCTAATATGGAAATCAATGATTATCCGATAACAACGGAAATCAAAGACACGTGGTTGCTTCCATCATGCTTTCATCATTCTTTGTCTCATTTGTTTATGGACATTTATGGATGGTGATTTCCTTCTTTTCATGTCACCTCCAAAATTGAATGCTCCTTTCTTGGATGTCATTCTTCCACGTGTGGTTTTTTGTCGTTATCCTTCTTGGATATTTCTGAGATTCATCTCCTCGATTTCATCAAGATGTAATGACTTTGGTGAAGGAACTGCTTCCTAACATAAAAATATATTCTTCTTCAGAATCTGTGTCAGAATCTGTTTCTGATATTAATTCATATAATATTTCAGCAGGATTTATTTCTTCACTGAAACATATTTCTAACTCTTGTTCTTCAAGATTTTTAATCATTTTCCTAGCATTTTTTCCTTTATTAGAACAATTTGTTGCTATGTGACCTTCTTCATCACATATAAAACATTTAAAAATTTGTTTTTTAGGATTATTAGAAGGTTTTCTCCTAATAATTTTTTCTTTTTATTACTAGTATAATTTTTATTACGGTTTCCACCGCTAATTTATAATTTTGTGTTTTTATAATTAGTAGGACGATAGGTTTACATCCAAATTCCCATTCATTTCCTAACATCTTTGTACAATATCTATGACTTAATTTATTTTTTACTTGTTTAGCAACTTTACTTTGTAAACAATGTAATATTATTCTTTCTTTAGCAAAATTAATTATATTGCCTATAGAATCTATGTTTGTTAAATCTATTCCGAATCTTTACTATGTTTTATTATATAAGAAGCTTATTTGTTTATACAAATCTCATCCCAAGGTGGTGGTAATTTATTAAAATATTGGTTTTCCAAAATCTATACATCATTCTTTAACTTTTGATATTCATGAAGAAATTTTTTGAAAAGTCTTCTAAATATCTTATATCACATAATTTTAATTTTGACAAGATATAACCTGGATTGGCTATCTTGATCTTTTTTAGTAGTATAACCACAAAATTCTATTTTTAGAATTGAAGTTAATCCTTTTAGTAAATCTTTAGGGGTTCCTATTTGATTAATAAGTTGACCCTTTTGTTCATTACCTTTCGCAGATTCTTCCCATCGGTAGAACATCCCTTGAAATGTTCCTACAAAATAATTTAAAAACTTTTCTTTTGACCAAACAGTATTGTTGTTGTTTACAACAATAGTCATAGGTTGTGCCTAATCATCTATGGTTTTTTCATAATCAGATAAAGGACTATTGGTTAAGTCTAAATATATTCCTCCTTGAGCAACATTTCTTTTATTTAAATCATCTACCCTATATGGTATAGGTGTAGGTTGACTAGATTCTCCTGGGTTTTCAAATTTTATTTCATTAATAGCTATAGTTTCGAATTGATTGCCTAATATTCTTGTTGTGTTTTCAATATTTTCATAATTTTTATTAATAGATCTCAGAAAATCATCTGTTTGAAGATCCAAATCTATTTTTCTTTTACCATAAGGATCTTGTTTATCAATTTCCCTAGGTTTTGGTATTTCATAATCATATGGATCTATTTGTTCAGTATCCATGAGTTCAGGAATTTCTATATTTTCGTCCTCTTCTGTTAAAGTGTTTTCTTCATCAGAATTATGATTAGTGACATTTATATCTTCATTAGAATTATTAGAACTACTACTACTTTCTTTAGTATCATATGTCAACATCACTACACCAAAACAGACTTTTAGCGGCGTTTTTAGTGGCGTTTAATAAAAAATGCCGCAAATATTATACGTTAGTGGCGTTTGAAAGAAAACGACGTTTTTGCTGGTTCACGGGTTTAGGGTTTAGGGTTTAGGGTTTATCGAATGTAGATGTAATATCAAATTTGATTTAATCATTAAAAATTATAAAAATATATGCTATAAAAATGGTGAGATTGCATTTTTAATTACAAATTAATTTTATTTTGCTATTTGAAACGACTTAATTATGAAAAGTTACAAATTGATAACTAAACTATTTAGAAGTTTTGCTTTATCGAAACCCCTAAACCCTAACTATTTATATTAATTAAAATACAATTATTTTTAATTAAATATTTATATTCTTCAAAAAAATAATTACACGTGAAAAAAATTGAAAATGAAAACATAGAAAATATATGTTAAAAATAAAAATTAAAATACTATTATTTAAAATAAATTTAACTTTAAGGTTAAAATGCGATGTAAGTTTAACTTTAAGGTTTTGGTGTTAGATTCGTAGTTATGAAAAGCGTTTAGGGTTTTAAGGTTTAATGATTTAAGGTGTAAGATCTATGATTTTAGGGGTTACTGGTTTGTGGTTTAGGGTTTGTGTTTAGGACTTAGGATTTTAAGGTTTAAGGCTTTGATAAAAATGTTGTAGAAAATCATTTGTGGTTTAGGGTTTTAGGGGTTAGGCTAACTAGTATGGTTTAAGGGTTTGGGGTTTTTTGATAAAATGATAAAAAAATCAGTTTATTTTAGGTGTCGAAACCATTTTTTAATTAAGTAGCGTCTATGATTCATGGCTTATGGTTTAAGGTTTGTAGCTTAGTGTTTGGGGTTTGGGTTTGGGTTTGAGGGTTGGGGTTTGGGGTTTGGGGTTTAAGGTTTAATTTTTAGGGTTTAGGGGTAAATATAGTGAACTACTTGTGTATCTTGGATTTTTTATAATACAAATCTAAATAAGATAAATATAAATTATTATTTTAAAAATATAAATCAAAATGGGTTAAATCCAAAAGCATACATGATCAACAATGGTTTAATGTGCAATTGATCAAATTCTTGTAAATTATTAACATGCTTATTGATATAACATCATTTTATATTTATATATTGCATAATATTTATATTTATTCAATATATATATATATATATATATATGATGCATTTACTTTTTAAAATTGTGTATGATTAAATTAAAATTAAAGTTTCAACTATTCATTTAAACCGAAATAGACTTTCACATCTACAATTACACATTAAACCGAAATTCATATATATATATATATAATTTCGAGATGTATTGCTATCAAAATTTAGGTGTATACTTATAATTAAATGTTATTTTTTATATGTTAATTTAAAATTATAAAATATTGAAAAAATTTAAAATGTTAAAAATAAAAATTATAAAATTTAAAATTTAAAACTTAAAACTTTAAATTTTAATATTTTAGTCAATATTTTAGTTAAAAAGATTAATATTCAAAATTTTTAAAAAATAAAAATTCTAAAAAAAAATGTTTTTGAAAAAAAATATATTAAAAAGGAAAAAAATTGAAATTGAGAAACAGTGGCGTTTTTGTAAAAGCGCCGCAAAACATTTCCACCAAATTAGTGGCGCCGCAAAAAACATGCTCTAGTGGCTTTTTTACAAAAAATGCCACAAATATGTTTTAGACCGTACTCAAACGTCGCCGTTTTAAAATTTATTTTTTGCTGTGCTAGTGGCGCTGCTGATAAACGCCACAAATTGAACTAGAGAAAACGTCACCGTTTTACATTAGCCACTGCCCCTTTCTTTTCTTTCCCTCCTCAGCCGACTCACCCATTTCTAATCCCTAACTCCTCATTTCTAATCCCCGATTTCTTCCGCCATTGTCACCCTGTTCTCCCACTCCTCTTCTCACATTAACTAGTGTGAAAGAAAACTCTCGATGAATCCACCAAATCAAACCCCAGATTTGAGCTTAGGAGTTTCTGATGAAGAAGTTAAGGTTTCTCCAATGGAGCACGATTTGAAAGATTTTCTGGTTTTAGAGAATAATAGATCTGGTTTTATGGGTTTGAAGTGGGTGATATGGTTTGGGGAAAGGTGAAATCTCATCCTTGGTGGCCTGGGCATATATTTAACGAAGCATTTGCATCTTCATCTGTACGCAGACAAGGAGAGAGGGACATGTGTTAGTTGCGTTCTTTGGGGATAGTAGTTATGGATGGTTTGACCCAGCTGAGCTTGTCCCTTTTGATCGTCATTTTATGGAGAAATCACAGCAGACAAACTAGAGGACTTTTGTCAAGACTGTGGAAGAGGCAATGGACGAGGCAAGTCAGAGGCGTGGTCTTGGTTTGGCTTGTAAATGTAGGAACCCATATAATTTTGGGGTGCCGCCATCACGCCCTTCTATCTCGGCTGTTTATGGTCCAACACGACCTTCTAAAGAGGCATCGCGAAATGCAGCAAGTCCATCGAAAAAAGGTGGGTTTTTTTTTCTTTTCAATGACTTACTTTTTTAATTCTTTTGGAGTTTATTTTCAACATCCTTTATCTGATTGATTGATGATTAATTATTTTTTCATTGAAATTCAGCTGTCGAGTGATGATGTTGGGTTGTTTCATAAGAACATGAAATATGGGGATTTGATTTCCTTAGTTTTTACCTTTTTTTGTGCTTTAATTTTCTAGATATGATATGGTGGTTGTTCACTTCATCCCTTCACTATATAGTAGGGGTTCGATCCCTGCTCATGGGAATGCGACACATTTAATGATCATTCGTTTACTTTTTTTCAAAGAGCACCGTTGTTAAGGATTAGTCAATGTTGTCTGCGGTAGATACTTGATTATATATATATATATATATATATATATATATATAACTATATTATATAATGAAAGTTACTTTAACCCAATAAAGTTGTCTTCTTTCCTAACCTGTTTGCTAAGTTGGTAATCTGAAACTTTGATTAGTTATAAAGGAATAATATTATTATCTGCTCAATTATGAATATTTGTTTTCCATATTGAAGATTAGTTTTTGCCTCTGCAGTTTTGGAAATAATTGTTTAGCTTATGAATTTAAAAGTCTTCATGATGTTATTAGAAGTGCTAACTATTGGGAATCATTTTGTTTTTTGTTTTGGATGCACACTGTTATATACTGATGAATTTAACATAGACTGTTTTATTGATGCCATTTCTGTGTTTGCTTTTTTCTTCATCTTTTTGTCCTTTTCTATTTGTTGTTGATCTTTGTTTTCAATTAAATGGAGTACTTTCATTAGTAATGAATATGAATGGCTTAAGGTATATAAACCTGTGGACATGTATGAGGTCATGCTATATCAAGCTACATGCCGTTGCAATTGTTGAAGAAAATATGCTTGGCAATCTTGTCTTAACCTGCATTTTTGTGCTACAGAGTTCAACAGAGATGGAATTTTTCTCAGAATATGGTGATGCCAATAGATATAAGATTCAAGAAGTTAAAGGAAAAGGTAGTTATGGAGTTGTGTGCTCAGCGATCGACTACTGGTCAGAAAGTGGCGATAAAGAAAATACATGATATTTTTAGCATCTTTCTGATACTGCTCGAATTCTTCGTGAGATAAAGCTGCTTAGACTTCTTCGGCATCCTGATATTGTAGACATCAACTGTCATGCTTCTCACTGTGATATGGGGTTCCTGTGTTGTTGTTGGTCGCTGTGATCTTCGTGACTCGGTTGCGGTTGATGGAACTATTACTAAAGGATTTCACCTAACAGGTGCACAACTCTGCTTTACATCATTCTTAGATAGTTTACTATGACTGGTTGCCAAGTTATTATTTTCTATACTTGGACTCAGGACTACTTTAGGGAATCCTACTCCTATACCCCATATTTGAATATGTCAAATACAAGTGGCAGACATGAGTACTTTAGAGAAAAAATGAGTTGAAGCAACATAGACTGTTATAGCAAGCATTATACAGTTACCAAATCTGTTTGACTGAGTTCTATATTACTGACTTGAGTGCAAGTGTTAGGTACGAGTAAATGTCAAATATGAGTATGCCATATCCCTATAGACATGTCTTTATATGTGTCAAATACAAGTAGTTCAAGAAAAAATGAAAAATCGAAGTAACATCAAGTCAAAATAACTTCAGAAAATGGGCTGGAAAACTAGGTCCGACTCTAATCTTCAATGGCAGAATATTTGCTAATCTAAAGTGTGTACAAAATTGCAGAGACTGGTGTGAGTACCGATATTTGGACTTGCTATGCTGCAAGTATAATGGCTATATCAGTTATCCCCTTTGTTGTTGTTCAACTACCCCAAGTTCTTAATTCAACTTCAGGAAGACACCTAGCAGTTTTGATTGCACTGATCATATCAGTATCAATGTTGGTTTATTATTGTGTTTATCAGGTAATAAAATTTAATACACATTGTTTAAAGAACTCACCTTTTAACTAATTAAAATTTAATGTCTACATGAATAAATAAAAATAAAGTAAATAATAATACCAAAAAGTCAGGTTCAGTAATTAACTTTTACTTTTCAGAAAAACAAATTCAAAAGGAAAAAAAGACATACAAGAGTAAAATTAAATGCATGATACTTAATATTTCTAAGAATAGGCTAAATAGGGAGAAAATGATAGGTTAATAACTAAAATTATAGATCTTAACTAGATTCAAATATTTTAAACATAATACAAAAATTTGATTTAAGCTAGTTTAATATAAATATATATATTGTATTTAAGTTTAAAAATCCATAATAATTTTGTTAAATCTATTTTTGTGGTAAAATACAAAATATGATATATATACCTTTAAAAATAATTAATTATAATATGTTTTTGTATATTATAAATGATGCTTGATAACCCTTTTAGAAAAAAAAATGAATGGCAAACACAAAGCATCAAATGACATTATGGCTTTATGACAATACCGTATATACTACTCCAAAAAGCACTTTATAGTGAATAAATAAGGTTTTAAAAAGTAATGGCTGAATACCAGTATTTTGAGTTTCATTTTGTATAATATTTGTAAATTCTCATTATTTAAATTTAATTATATATGAATTTTATTTTAATTTAAGTTGGAATATATGAATTTGGATAATACAGAACCTATGGAATTTGGATAATGATATTTCTCCTTTTAAAATATCTTGTTGCTTGATATGCTTTTGATAATACAGAACCTATGGAATTTGGATAATGATATTTCTCCTTTAGCTTACTGTGATTTTTCTTTATCTTGTTTTTTTTTAATTATTAATGGTTTGATACTTATTTATAATCACAGTTAAATTGAATATCCTTGCTTGATATGTCTCCTATAATTATTTGATAGGTGGAGTTTGATCGACAAAATGGTGAGTTTGGCTTTTCCCATATTTCTCATCTTTTTGAATTCATCATCTTATATATCTTAAATATGACTTATTTGTTTATTTTATTTTTCGTTTCCAATTAAGATATCATCTTCTTTTTCTAAGCAGTTGATTAAAAAGGAAACAAGAGAATAAGAATAAAGGAAAATTTACCCAAATGAAAAAAAATGTATACAAGTATTTGGTTATAAAATCTACCAACATTTGTTATAAAATCTAAATTTTAAAATTTAGTTTAATTTAGTTAGTTCATTTATGTGATATTCTTTATGATATGAAAATCAGCAAGTTAGTAGATTTATATTCAAATCTGAACACAATCAGCAAGTTAGTAGATTTACTCAGTATTTTGTTTTGCTTTAAGTATAACTCGAATTTGAAGCATTCATTGAAATCAAACATTGTTTATTTTGTTTTGAAGGTAGTTAAATTTGTTTCTAGTTTAGTTTTGAGATGTTTTGCTAGTCAAAAAGTGCACTAGTTTTGCGGAATTATTAGTTATGTTTGATTTAAATTAAAAACATTCATTGAAATCATTGTTTAATTCATTTTGGGGTATATTATTTTATTTCTGTTTCTAATATAGTTTAGGGATGTTTTGGTTAAACGAAAGTTTAATAATTTTTAACATCTTTGTAAAGCTGTGAAGTGCTCGAGATGTGGATATCTAAATGGATTGGATTCTATATTTTTCTTGTACTTAAATATAATTTTACTTTGAAATTCTAAGACCAAGTGAAACCTTGCATAAGTATTTTACTTTGAAATCTATAATTGAACCCTTCTTTTTTGTGCAAAAATTCTCTCTGAAAACTCTTTAGTTATATGTCTTAGTTAAACCTGAGTAGTGATCATGTGCATATGGAATACTTGTACCATTTTTCTCTAGCACATTTATTATTTACAGCTATTGATGTCCAGATTAGATCTTTCCAAAATTATTTTTCCTACTTTTTTTTTGGCTTTTATCTTTAGCTGCAATTCAAGAATGATTCAGCAGTTTTACAGTTCCTATAGGAAAAAAATTGAGCTCTTGCCATAAATGATTGACGCATGTTTAGAGATTATTTTTCATTTTATCATATAGCAACTCTTAGTTTTCTACTGCTTAGAGGAGATGATTTTAACTGTCTTGTGGCTGATGCCAGGTGGATGCCCTGTAATTTTGGGGAACAAATGGTCCTCAACGAAGTGGCTGCATGTTGAAGAATACAAGTTGTAAAATGCTATATAGAGGTACCTGTCTGAACCTATCATAGTTTGTTGCACCAAGAAGCCACTGTGGTAGTTGACTGTGTTCAGCCTTTCGTTGACTTTTAAGTGCACACCATGAGCTATCCTTTTCTTGTTTCCTCTCTAAAATCCACGAACCACTTTGAAAAAGGAAAAAGAGATTATAAATGTACGAGGTCCTTCAAACCACCTATAGAGAAGTTCATTTGCTGAGCTAGTAGCTAGCTTCTTCAGTGATATATCAATCTTTAGCACTAGTACCCTGTATATGCAAAAATACAAGGATCATTTCAGACATTGTTTAGATTAGATTTTTTAGCTGAACCAGTTAGCTAGCTTGTTTGATGATTTGTGAATCCTTGGATATTAATACATTGTATGAGCTAAGGGTCAACCCAAGTTTTCATTCTTTTAGAGGTCATTGAGAGTGTAGATTTAAATGAAATTATGGCATGCAAAAATACAAAATGTAGATTCATCGTGGGTTTAGCTTTTGTTAGTTTTTGGTAGTGTGCTGGTTTTAAGGATTAATGTTCTAATTTATTTTAGTAGTTATAGTGTCTAAGTAAATAAGATCTTTGGTGGTTGATTTGGCTCCTTAGTAATTTGATACTTATGCTGTTTTTTCATTGACAGGATAACAGGATACATCAGTACATGTCATAATCGTACGGTGATGAGAAAGTATTGAGTGATGTAACCCCTATGTGATGGGGGCATTTGTATCTTTGGAGTTTTACAGTATATTTGGATCCAGTTTTACAGTTTGTAACAATGGTGGCGCATGTTCTTTTTAATTGGATTTTTAGATCTTGAAATGTGGGATTTTTAGATTTTTACGCTTTGTAAAAATATGATTTACACGACACTAAATTTTTGGATTTTTTAATTTTTCATGACCTTTAGCGGCGTTTTTGTAAAAGTGCCGCTAAACGTCATGTTTTTAGCGGCTTTTTTAGGAAAGCACCACTAAAGACATTGATTTTTAGCGGCGTCTTCAAAAAAAGTGCCGCTAAAAGTCCTGGTCTTTAGCGGCGTCTTCAAAAAATGCGCCACTAAAAGTCCTAGTCTTTAGCGGCGTCTTCTAAAAAGCGTCGCTAAAGACTAAGACTTTTAGCGGCATTTTCTATAAAAACGCCGCTAAAAACTATGATCTTTAGCGGCGTTTACTAAAGCGGCATTTTTGGAAGCGCCGCTAAAGGCCAAAAAAAACGTCGCAAAAAGTCTGTTTTCCTGTAGTACATATAGTGATAATTATACTTTGTAAATAGATCTTTATGTTTTTCATAAAGTTCTTCTATTAATTTTAAATATTCTATTCTTTCATTATTATCTTCTTTTAGAAAATTTATTTTTCCAATGTTCTATAAGGTTTTTATAGGATTGGAAGTCATATTTTCTTGTTTTTTAAAGTTTTCTCTTTTTGTTTTCTTTTTTATCATAAGTAGAAGATGATTCTTCCAAGAATCTTCATCTTCATCGGATAAAGTTAATATTATATTTCTATTACCGTAATATAAAGGTCCTAAATCTAAATCGATTCTATATTTTTATTAGTAATAACTTGATCTAATTTATTATTAACATCGATAAAAGTTCTTTAGATTTGTTGTTCAAATCTAAATCTACTACTTCTCCCATATCATCTACTTTTCTTCTATTTTCTTGACTTTATTATAAAATTTATTAAAATATATAGATGTCATATCTATTAAACTATTGATACCTTTACTAAGAGCCAAAACATTATTTTCATTCTTAGAGTCAATATGCATAGTATAATTACAAGTTTTATCTTTATATAAACAATCCATTTCTTCCATGTTATTTATCTCGGTACCTAAAACCATCTGTTATCTTAAACGTCTTCACTCAAACGCCTACAACGTCCCACTCGTGAATTTTCAAGATTTAGAAATATGTTTCAGTGAAGAAATAAATCCTGCTGAAATATTATATGAATTAATATCAAAAACAGATTCTGACATAGATTCTGAAGAAGAATATATTTTTATGTTAGGAAGCAGTTCTAATAATCAATTAGAAGAAATTCCTAAATCGAACAACAGATATTAAATTAGGAAATTTAATCGGAGAAGAAGCGACTTTTTCGATGAAATAATAGAAAATTACTAAAATCATATTTCTAAAGAAGAAATTTATAAAATATCTAAGTTTAAAATATGGTCACAAAGACATATAGAAAAAATTAGTGGTAACACAAATGCTAAGGACACTAAAGTCGGATTAATGAAATCCCATTATTTACTAAAGATAAAATAAAGAGGATTAAGAAAAAGATCCTCAAAGTTAAATATATACATTTAGGAATAATTATGATAACAATCGAGCTTTATTTAGAAAAGGTCATGATATTCCTATTATAGTAGTATTATTAGATAAAAGATTTGAGAATCCAATAAAAGCACTTATTGGAGGAATTCAATCTAATTTACATACAGGAGTTATAGGATTTAAAGTTAAACCAAATTACTTTATATCCATAATCGATCCTCTAATAGAAGAATGTCTATGTCTTAGAATTCAGACAAAAAAATTCTGATATTAGTGATTTAGCAGAAGATTTAGCAATAAGTTGGACTTCTATTAATGAATATACAAATACGGCAGAAGTAGAAATAAAAGAAATAAATAATAAAATAATTGAGCTTTTGAGCCTAATAAATTTACTACAGAAATTCAACCAAAATTATTACATTTAAAAGACCTATCAATTCCAAAAGATTGGATGATAGAAAAAGTTAATAATGCTAGTACTTCTAAACCAGTAAGTACTATAGAATATGTGTCATCTAGAGATAAGCTATATTTTAAAAATAATTTGATTACTAATACGAGATGATAATTTAGTTTTACCTCTAATTCTCAACTAGAGGAAGAAGAGGAAAATGTAAGTACTTCTACACCAATAGGTATGAAAACAGTTCATATTCCTATTTTTCTACTAAACCTAGTAAAATTCTAGAAACACTAGAATGGAAGATATACAATCTTCAATAAAAGATATTGTTAATTTTCAACCATGAAAAATACATATATTGAAATTACATTACATAATAAAGATTATAAATCATATTCTTTACATGCTTTATTAGATACAGAGCTACAACCAAGAGTTGTAAAAAGAATGCTATTCTCAAGAAAATTGGATACATGTAAAAAGACAATAAAATTAATGGAATAAATGGTAATAAAACTACAATTTATTATAAAGCAAAAATATACCAATCTACATAAATAATGTTAGATTAATAATCCCAAAAATATTATGTTTTCACGATATGTATGATGATATATTATTAGGAAATAATTTTATAAATCAATATTTCTCATTATCTATTAATAAAAATCGGTTATGTTATCGTAGAAAAACTTATAGAAATACCACTAATAGAAAATCCTAAATTTATTTGTACTAATAATTCTTGATTTTCTTAGCGGCTTATGGATAGAGGTAAAAACCTCTAGAAAAGTTGGAGAATGGACAATCGTCCATAAAAACCCAACAAAGGAAAATGATCAGTCCTAAACAAGGATTCATTCTTGCACTGCCAAGTACCATGTTATCCTAATCAGGGATATTATGTACCATATCCAATGGTAAGTCAACCATTTGGAACACATTCACCAAACCCAATGAGTTATTTTAATTTTTCTCAAGATCCAAATTCGGCATCTCAAACCAGTTATGCTGAGATTTTAAAAGAAACAGAAAATTTGTTGAAACAACAACAAATTCCTGAAATAAAAGATTTTTATAATCCAGGTTTACCTTTAGAATATTATAATTTTATAAAAAAAATATGGAAAACCCATATTTCGAACAAAGAGCCAACTTTAGAAGAGCTCTTACACAATTTTCAAATTTCTTAGTTGAAAAAACAACTAAAGAAAATGAATCTCATGATTTATTACTAAAATCTATTTTATACAGAGATTGGGACGAGATCCTAATAGAATATATGGATATGAAGGAGATAAATAATCTTCTTGATATATTTCAATATTTTATTAATAAAGGAACAAACAGTCCTATTATTAATAAAATCTTTAGAATATGTCTATATAATAAATGTAGACAAATTCTACCACAAGATATTTTTTGAAAATAAATGGAGCTATTTGCAACCAAAGCAAGCTCAATATAAAGAAACATTTTCAAAATACTTTTTACAAGCTTATGTTTTATACTAATGATATAGGAGAACAATTTCCTACTATCAAATTAGGGCTTGATCATGAACCATTTGATATAACCAAGATCGAATGGGATTTGTTAAAGAAATAACAGGTCAAAATCTTTCTTTTCATTTATTAAAAGATTTTCCGCTATAATAAAATCTAGATTAATAAATTTTACTAATATAGATGATTTTGTCTATTATTTTCATATAGAAATAAGCAGTTTTATTGGTATTCTTTGAAAAAGAAAAATTTTATTAGCCATATCAAATTTGGACTATTCGTACAATGCTTTGGGGAAGATCCCTCTCAGCAGTAAATGAAGATAATCAACACTTGACAAAAACCATTGACAAGTGTTATAATGATTTTTCTAATTATCAAATCCAAGCCAGAATTGATTTAATGATCAAGGCCCAGTATCTACTTCAACAAAACACTTATATGTTCTGGACTGATGGCAAAAGAATTTTAGCATACGACACTGGAAAAATCTAGGAAGAAAGAAATGAAGAAGCTTTTCAGTTATTAAAAAAGATAGCTGATATAGAAATCGATGATTATCCGATAATAACGGAAATCAAAGACACGTGGGAAAGCTGGAATACACCAGTTCCTTCACCAGAGTTATTACATCTCGATGAAATCGAGGAGATGAATCTCAGAAATATCCAAGAAGGATAACGATAAAACACAACATGTGGAAGAATGACATCCAAGAAAGGAGCATTCAATTTTGAGGTGACATAAAAAGAAGAAAATCACCATCCATAAATGTCCATAAACAAATGAGACAAAGAATGATGAAAGCATGATGGAAGCAACCATCACATCAATAATTATTTCAAGAAGGCTACGTGGAAGCAACCATGAAGTTGACATTTAAGTCATCCTTATCAGGACACTATTCGGATTTGATAAACTAGAGTTTAGAATTTGTATTATAAATAGGCATTGTTATAGCCTAAACAAGTCATTCAGAATTGCATTCGAAATCTTTCTTTTGTATACTTTCTCTTTCAAAAAAAAAAAAGACTAGAGAAATATATCCGGATCATCTTTGTAAATTCCTTGTGAAATAATAAGGATGACTTAAATGTCAGCTTCATGGTTGCTTCCACATAGCCTTCATCATTCTTTGTCTCATTTGTTTATGGACATTTATGGATGGTGATTTCCTTCTTTTCATGTCACCTCCAAAATTGAATGCTCCTTTCTTGGATGTCATTCTTCCATGTATTGTGTTTTGTCGTTATCCTTCTTCAATATTTCTGAGATTCATCTCCTCGATTTCGTCGAGATATAATGATATTAATTCAGATTTCATGTAATGCAAAGGGAAGACTCAATCAACATCTAAGAGAAATGTATAGCTAGGAAAAAAAAGGTGTGGATATTGAAATTTTATTCAATTGAGTTTGTAACATCCTAAATAATTGAGTACCATGATGTTGCTAAATGTTAGTTCGGGTTTACTTGGAGTTAGAATAAAATATTAGTTAAGTGTATTTTAAAGTAAAGAAATTAGGTGGCATTGAGACTTAAATTAATTAATTACTAAAAGATGGCATAAGATGAGTTAATAGCATAGTGGTGATGGCGCCATGAGTTGGACATGAGGGAAGAGGTTCGAATCTCCTAGCTTGCAACTTGAAAATTTTTATTTTTTTGCTTCCATCTATCAAGTGTCGGCCAAGAAGCAAACATGGAAAGTTTGACTTCTTTATTTTTGGTATGATGGCTAAAGGATTAAGGAAATATTTAAGTTGAGGAAAGAAATCATTAGGATAAGGTAAGTAGGGGGAACAAATGGCTTAAATTGGGGGGTGTGCTATGGAAAGAAAGGGTGGCAAAAGGTTGGCCTTTGATAGCCAAGTATTTGGATGGTTTTTGGGCAAGGGGCTGGCCGAATTTTTGAAGGCATTTAGATGAATTAGGGGCTAGTTGGGCATATTCTCTTCTTTTGGCCATTTGTTAATTTTTCTTTTCCTCTCAAAGCTTGTTTCTCTCAATTTCCTCCCCTTAGCCGAATGCCTATTGAACAAAGGTAAACAATTTTTTGTTTTGATCTCTTTTCTTTTGGTCATTCGGGTTTTGACCATTTAGGTCTTAATTCACCTATTCTCTAAAAACTTTTCCCCTTGTGCCGACACCATCATCACACAAAGAAGGTTAATCTTTTCTTTCTTCTTCACAAAACCGATTACACAATCCTTCCAAAACTCAATTCTTTTCTTCTCTTTTCTTTCTCCTTTCTTTTCTTTCCTTCTCCTTTTCTCACTTGGAACCGAATCATACTATCTCCATTGTTCCATTCTTTTACTTTTCTCTCAATTAAAAATCTCCACAATAATCCCTCTCATGGCCGAATGTTAACTTGTATTTGTGCTAAAATTTCTTTCATTTTCTTGATCAAAACCGAATTCTTCTCGCACAATTTCTTCCAATCGTGAGCATTAGTGAGATTTTGGAGGGTAGAAACTCAAGGTGATCTTTAGAATTTTGGAACTTTGGAATCGATTTCAAGAATCAAGGTAAGGAGTTTTTCTTTAAGGATTTAAAATTTATTATATTAGTGTAGTTAATATTAATCGATTTCGTTTTAGGGACGCTTAATCGCTCGATCGTTCTCGAGGAACGAAGATAAATCGTGGTAAGCCAAATCTCAAACCTTACAAATCGTTAGCCATATTTCAATATTTATAGTCGGACTAATGATCGATATCTTTAGAGACTTTCAAGATAGGGCGTAAAAAGGCGTCCATAGTCTTGAAAGAGGCGGTTCCAAATCCCTAATTATAAACGAAGGGCTATTTCAGAATTCGGGATTTTCCACCGAGTTGCGACCATCAACCGAGGAGAATCAATTATTTGAAGTAGTTCGTACTCCGAGCCTTTGTATGCGTTCGTGGATTCTCATAGAAACGAATCAATAAACGAGGAGAAACCAAAATAGAAGTGGTTCAAAATCAAAGGGTAAGGATTCGGATCGAATACCAATAGTGTATTTTGATAAATGATAGTGTTCTAATGGTTCAGTATTACGTTTAGGTGTTGACGAGCAGGAAAGTTTAGTACTCACGATATCAAGGTGTGTAACTTCACACTTTTCTCGGGTTGGATGTCATTCGTGGTTTTGAGTAAAATCGTAAAAACGACAAAATCGGTACAATACGAAATAATTGGTATTTTGGTGAAATTTCATGAAAATGGTTAAAAAATGTGAAAATTACGAAAACGCCCTCGATGTGTAGGTAGTAAAATGTATACTAATTATCTCATGTGTAAATGGGCTAAAGATGTGTTAGATCGTAAAATGGGCCGATAAGTTTGCTAGTTAGTAAATGGGCTGAAAAATATGCTAGTTAGTAAAATGGGCCGAAATCCCTGATAAATAATAAATGGGCCGAAATCTCTGCTAGATCGATAAATGGGCCGATATCTCTGTTAGATCGAAAAATGGGCCGAAATCTCTGCTAGATCGTTAAATAGGCCGAAAACCCTGACAAATTGTTAAATGGGCCGAACTCTTTGTTATATCGTTAATTGGGCCTAAGATGTTAAATTGCTAAATAGGCTAAATATTATTTTGTAATTTTTGGGCCTTAATAAAAACTTGAAATAATGACTTATATATATATTGGGCCTTTTTTGCAAAATCATCATATGAATATAGATTATTTTGCATACATGTTGCATGGGTTGGGATTAACGATGAAGAGAAGAAAGGCTGTTGCCAAAATCTAGTTCGGTAGCTTTGCCACAAAATAATTAAACGGTGATTGCCTCTAGTTAAATGGCTATGCCACAAATATTTTAATGGCTTAATGCCTCTAGTTCGGTGACTTTGTCACAATCTAGTTCGGTGGCTCGCCACAAATATAAAATGGCTTAATGCCTCACGATTGGTGTGATGGCGGGGTGGGTTGACTTGATCCCACAGTGTGTGATGGTTGGTACGGTGGTGTGTAGTGGATGGAAATTACGTTTGGGTGGGAAAATTTCATTTTTTGCATGCATTCCATTATTTATATTGTTAATCCTGTTAATGGGCTCAAACCCAAAATCATGACTTGATGATCTGGCCCAGTGGATTAAGTAAGTAAGTTATACACTGAGTTCTGAGTAACTCACACCCTCAAATTTTTCCTCTCAGGTAATGGAAATTGATGTGGACTTGAGCCGAGGATGACTTCGTGGAGGCCATACTGCACACTTGGGTTAAATAAATTTTGAACTTTTAAATAAGTACTTTCTTTAAATTGCTATTTTGGGTATGATGTAATAAGACCTCTATTATTATTTTTATGGATTTTTATGTGAGGTTGGTTTAAAACTATGTTTTGGATATTTTAATATGGACTTATGATTATTATATAATGTTTACTTAAAATAAATTGGGTTTTTAAACGTATGAGAAATTTTTAACTATTCTTATATCTCAAATACATCAAACTTAAAATTATTTCTCTTGGTTTTATTAAACTCTAAATTCAAAAGGGTTTTGAAATACCGATTAAATGCGAAATTATTAAGATAGTTTGATCGTGTAACAAACCAAATCCAATCTTAATGCATAGATTGGATTTGGGGTGTTCTGAGTTTGACATTTTTCGAACTTTTCTTCATCTTTTGATTTGATTTGTATTCAAATCAACATTCAACTAAGATTAAATTTGATATAAAATCTAAAAAAATCTTTATCGTATATTATATGAAAAAATATTTTAAGATGTTATAAATAATATTTTAATCCAAAATATTTTTTTATTTCAAAATTGAGTTGGATAATATCTCAACCGAAAGAAATATTGACAATGGCTCAAAAGCTTAATAGAATTGAAGTTGTGGGCATAGTCAAGCTTTGTAATAATGATAAATACTTATACTTGCACATGCCATTGAGTCCAAATACAAAAGTGCAAGTTAGAAAGATAGGATAAGCAATGTCTTGGTTGATATTAGAGGTAGTTGAAGATGAAATGACTAGCGAATGAGGTCAACTTCTTGCAAATTATTTTATTCACGAACTTTGTTGTATGTTTTAGCAAACCAAGTTATGGCCTTCCAGCAGAGGAAAGTTAAGACAGAAGGGGTTTCACTCCAAAAGAGTTTAAGCATTGTCATCACATGGTGGAGTGAAACAATACCAATATATCAACATTTTGAATTGTTATTTTGTATTAACATTAGGTTGATCACTTAGTTCGTAATTCTACGCAGATCGATATTGTTCCAATAAATTTTATGGGTTTTATATTTCGGATATATACTGATCTTTGAAGACTTATATTAAAGTATTTTTTTGAATTTATAAAAATAAAATAATAAGAATAATTTGAAATTCTTACTTGTAGAATTGATCTGCAATTCAATTTATGTCTACACTCTTGCATTTGTTTTATAATAAATAAATAAAGAAGCATGAAAGTTTAATTTGAAGTCGTTCAACGATAATGTTTTGTTTTTTATTTTATTCTTTATATCGCAGAACACTAATAATGCATGCCATTAAAATTTTAAGGTTTTCCTTTCCTTTTCTTTTTTTTTTTCGCTGGATTAAAAATAAAAGTTAATAGTAAATAGGCATAACTTAATTCATATATATATTTTGATTATATACATATATAATAAATGCATGTTGTTTTGGAAATTTATATAAATATATATAATTATCCTTTAATTTGATTGAAAGATGAAAATAAGGTAAATATTTTGAAACAAATAAATTCAAATTTTGGCTTTTAATTAAGGATATCTAATTTTTAAATAAATTAGTTGAAACAAAGTGCTGCCAAAGTGACCTCTTTTGTGTAGATTAGTTTATTTAAAATATTAAGATGATTATATGTTTTTGTGATTCGTGCGTTTATTGATTGACCCAAAGGTAAGTTAATATTTGGTAGAATTTCAACGATATTTGTGGTGATAAATATGTGACAATTATAAGGTATTTTATGTGAGCAATAAGTTAGTCCAAAGATTAATTCATTGTTTGACGTTATTTATTGTCAATGTTTGATTACTACAACAAGAGTTCCGCTTACTGTTAATATTACTGTCCAAAGACTTGATATTAATGTTGTGTTTGGTATCTTGGGATGGGATTAGCCATTATCTTGAATTTATTGTTTACTTATGAATATTGATTTAAGCTTGTTTTTATTTGTTTTATATTCAGCTAATTCATCTTCTACTGCCACAATATCTGCTAATATAAATTCTATACCCATGCTTAATGGGACTAATTCTAAGGAATGAAAAAGGCACATACTTATAGTGCTTGGCTGTATGGACATAGACCTTGCACTAAGGGAAGAACAACCTGCACCTCTCACTGCGGAAAGCACCCCTAATTTTAATAGGGATTTTGAGAGGTAGGATTGTAACATCCTGAAAATGGGCCTATGCATTTCTTTTGATTATACGAAATGGCATGTCTTATGTGTTATGAATGTATTATGAACATTTTGGAAACTTGGAAATGAAAGAAATGATTTAGAAATGTTAAGCTTCAAAAGAGGAAAGTGAACATTTTGGAAACTTGGAAATGTTAAGTTAAAAGAGGAAAGTGAACATTTTGGAAACTTAAGTTAAAAGAGGAAAGTGAACATTTTGGAAACTTAAGTTAAAGAGGAAAGTGAACATTTTGGAAACCCGAAATGTATGGAAATGTTAAGTTTAAAAGAGGAAACTAAGGCAAGGTGGCCTTAAAAAATTAATAGGAGGAATTTGACACACAAACAAAGCTTGGAAAAGTGGCCCAAGATATCACTTAAAGCCCAAGAATGACGCCACCAAAGATGTGTACAAGCTTAGGTTCGAGCAGCAAGGAGACCATTTCTAAGAGTGTTTTTGCGTCTAAATTGGGCTTATGCCCAATTCGTTATTAAAGCTAAACTAATCATAGGGAGGCGCCACTTAGGTGGATAATTTAGGCCTCAGATGGCCACAAGGAATCCAATAGAATAAGTTTAAATTCGGCTCATCAAGGGAAGGGGGTGGACGGCATCTAGCTAAGACTTTAAGTGATTTTTATTTAATTACTTAAAGAGGAAGCAATGGACGGCAATAGGGACTCTTAAGGGAAGAGTTTAATTCTCCTTAAAACTCGGCTAAATAGGTGGATAAATGATGATTTATTTTAGATTATTTTCAAAGAGATAATTGAGGGATTATTCTTTAATTTTTAATTAAAGAGATAAAGCTATCAAAATAGAAGAGTGATGGCCAAGTAAGGATTCCAAGTTAGTAATTTGGCTATAAAAGGAAAAGAGGGCCATTCATTCTTTCTTTTAACTCTCTCTGTGCTTAATTCTCTAGCAAATATCTCCTTTCTTCATTGTTTTGCTGTCGAAAATACACCTTGTGTAGCCGAAACTTCATTACCAAATTGCTCAAACTCTTTTCTCTTCTTCTTTCATAATCTTCCAAAAGTCGAAAGTTTGCTAAAATCAAGGCCATAGCCGAATAGTTTTGGAGACTTCAAACAAGGGTTGTCGACTTCAGTATTAAGGGTAAGAACTAGTTATCATTCGATTTTCATCCTTTTCTTTTAAGATTTGCGAAATCTAGGACTAACCCCATTAATATCTTGTTGTCAAACTTTGAAGAGATCTTTTCGGATTTGTTTAAGTCAACTACAAGAAGGAGAAGTTCTTTTCCGAAGGTACACCATAGGCAGCGTGTTCCCTAGTTATTCGGTGAATTTCGGATTTAAAATCCACAAGGTAAGACATGCGAATATTCGCCAAGGCCTATTTTTGGTGTTTTAGATCTAGTTCATATTTATTCAAAAGTCAAACTAATTTGTTAAAGTGATTTAAAGCTTTGCCGAATACAAGAAAGAGTATAGTGAAGATTTTGGGATTTGGCACCAAGGTAAGTTTTAGTGTACTAATCTTACTAGGATTTGGTTTTATAGCCGAATAGGCTTTATGCTAACATACTAAGGTTGGCCGAATGTAGGGACTTGAGATCTAAGGCTTTAGATTGGATTTTCGGGATTTCAGTGAAATTGTTAAGCTTAATCGTGTGTACCCTACCCTAAGTTTTAATATGTTCATGGCTATGTTTTAAATTAAATGTGCATGTTTATAAGAATGTGAATATGGCTAAGGTACCATACTATGGTACAAAGTACTAAGGTACGTTTCCTACTCCTACTAGGAATATGAATATATGTTATTTTAACATGTGAAAAGTGATAAGAATGTGAATTAAGGCATGATTTTGCATATTGTGTATGAAAAATGGGGCATATGGGTTATATGAAAAGGGAAGTTAATGTGGTGACCTAAGACCACGAAATCGAATGTGGTGACCTAAGACCACGAAATCGAATGTGGTGACCTAAGACCACGATAATGAATGTGGTGACCTAAGACCACGAATTCTAAATGTGGTGACCTAAGACCACGAATTTTTATAAGAGGCGATGAGCACGTCGATCGCAATGACGCCTTCGATGGTGTGTAGCGGATGGAGGGTTGACTTAGTAGTCCCCACGGTGTGCTGGATGGTATGGGTGGTGTGTAGCGGATGGCATATAGGTTTGGGTTCGGGTTGCATCATATTGTTTAAATGCTTTATGAACCTATATGATATTGTATGCCCGAAATATTAAATTTTAGTGTTGGTTACACATTGAGTCTCATTGACTCACCCTGTAGGGATTATTTTTCAGTGACGATCGGTGATGGACCGGGCCCAGATGCTTAGTGGAGGCCATGTGAAGTTCGATTTCTTTTATTTGGACTATTTTACTTTAAGTATTTTGAATTTAAATTTTGGGAATTATTTGATGTAATAAGGCCTTAGTAGGAATATTTTATTCTGCTTTTTATTTGTTAAGCTTACAAACCTCATTTTATTAAAAGATTAAGTAAATCATTTTTAAAAAAACAAAGCCCAAATGTTTTGTCACCTAAAGTAAAGGATTTTTAACAATGAATTAAACTTGTTTTTAACTCAAGCCCAACCCAAAACGATCTTTCTTCCAAATCACACAAGGTTTTCCTAAGTAACAAAAGAATTCAAAACGATTTACAGGGAACATACCAGATCCGATCAAGGCTCGTGGGCAGGTTTGGGGTGTTTCAATTTGGTATCGAGCCTAGTTTTAAACTCGGCCTTGGGTTTAAGGCCCAAAACATTTTCAAAGTTAAGCCCAAAGGGATTTTGTGAATTAAGGAGTTTTTCGGCATGGCCCACTAAGTCTCCGACCAAGTCCACCGGTAAGTACTCGATCTTTTGTGTGATTTATATTATGATTTGTAGAAGGGTAGAAATGGAACGAGAATAGAGATTTAGTACTTGAACCCTAGGGCTAGTTACCCCAACAATTACATAAGACTTAAATGCCTAATTGAATAAACACGTGGTTAAGTCGCTGTGTTAGGGTGTGGCAACCATGGTGCGCATGTCTAGGATTGGTTTGGTGGGAGCTTGGTATTTAAGCGATCAGCGTGACTCACCTCCTCTCCACTCGAATCCTACCTGCACGTAGCCTGGTTCACCCTAACCAAAAGGACTTATACACTGCTAAACCCCTAACTAAAACCCGAAAGGGCTAGCCAGTATTTTATGGAAACCCTAGTTTTAAAATTTTTAAATTACCTCTTGATTTGAAAAGATTATTTTATAAATTTTCCGAAATATTTCTTATTTTCCAATTTACTAAAATACCCCTAGTGGTAAAATTACAAAATGCCCTTGGTTTATGAAATTTTCAAAATATCCACAGTTCCTATCAAAATTTCATTACGTTATAAAATGTTCAAAAACCCTAATTTGCAAAATATCAAAATACATTGATTAAAAAAATTTTTACGAAATTACCCCCGAATTACAAAATTACCAGCACCCCTGATTTTTAAAATTTTTGCAACAGCACCAATTTGGAAAACAAATTCTCAAAAAGAACCCTCAAGTTTTGCAAATTTTGAAATACCCTTGATTTAGTCAAATTTATAAATTTACCCTGGTTTATTACTAAAATACCCCTGTAATTTTAAAATTTCTGAAATACCCCCGGGATTTCAAAAAAATTACCAAAATACCCTTATTGACAAAATCACCAAGGAACTTATTTTGACAAATTACGAAAATACCCCTGTAGGGCAAATTACGAAAATACCCCTAGGTAGTGGAAAAACAACAACAATGAAAACTACAACATTTCTCTGAATGAACGGAAGTTCATAATTGATTGATGGATGTATGAACGTAAAGACTGTGTGCATGTATGAATACGAAAGAACTACTTCCTAGAACTATTAAACATAAAACTGCTCGTGGTTAATCAAGTGGAGCATCGAGTCGTGTTGGATTGTGCACCAAACGAATGGAGTTAAGGACCCTAGAGGATGGAGTGATAGTTATGATAGAGAAAGACGAAACTACTTGTCTAACGTAGTTTGCTTTAAAGGCCGATAAGATGGTTCGAAAGGGGTGTAAGGCGTGCTTGGCTTTCATTAGTACTTTGGATACTGAAAGAAAGGGAGTTAGTGGAGTTAGAACTATAAGGAATTTGAGGATGTCTTTCCGAGGAATTACCTTAATACCCTGACGTGGAGGTGGAATTTGGAATACCCTTCATTGCCTTGTTTGTTATAGATTTAGTTCGTTCTTGTAATGCTAGTGAAGTGTATGAAACCTTGGATGTGAATTTTTTAGGAAATGTGTTAGTTTTAAGATCGAGTCTTGCAGAAGAATGTAGTGTGGTGAGTTAGATTGTACGATTGTTCGTTAGTGAGTAATTTCGAGGACGAAATTATTTTTAAGGGGGTAGAACTGTAACATCCTGAAAATGGGCCTATGCATTTCTTTTGATTATACGAAATGGCATGTCTTATGTGTTATGAATGTATTATGAACATTTTTGGAAACTTGGAAATGTAAGAAATGATTTAGAAATGTTAAGTTTCAAAAAGAGGAAAGTGAATATTTTGGAAACTTAAGTTAAAAGAGGAAAGTGAACATTTTGGAAACTTAAGTTAAAAGAGGAAAAGGAAACCTGGAAATGTATGGAAATGTTAAGTTTAAAAAGAGGAAACTAAGGCAAGGTGGCCTTAAAAAATTAATAGGAGGAATTTGACACACAAACAGCTTGGAAAAGTGGCTCAAGATATCACTTAAAGCCCAAGAATGACGCCACCAAAGATGTGTGCAAGCTTAGGTTCGAGCAACAAGGAGAGCATTTTGAGAGTGTTTTATGTCTCGAATTGGGCTTGCGGCCCAATTCCTTATTAAAGCTAAACTAATCATAGGGAGGCGCCACTTAGGTGGATAATTTGGGCCTCAGATGGCCACAATGAGTCCAATAGAATAAGTTTAAATTCGGCTCATCAAGGGAAGGCGTGGACTGCATCTAGCTAAGACTTTAAGTGATTTTTATTTAATTACTTAAAGAGGAAGCAATGGATGACAATAGGGACTCTTAAGGGAAGAGTTTAATTCTCCTTAAAACTTGGCTAAATAGGTGGATATATAATGATTTATTTTAGATTATTTTCAAAGAGATAATTGAGGATTATTTTTAATTTTAATTAAAGAGATAAAGCTATCAAAATAGAAGAGTGATGGCCAAGTAAGGGATTCCAAGTTAGTAATTTTACTATAAAAGGAAAAGAGGCCATTCATTCTTTCTTCCAACTCTCTCTCTCTAATTCTCTCTAGCAAATATCTCATTTCTTCATTGTTTTGCCAAGTGAAAATACACCTTGTGTAGCCAAAACTTCATTACCAAATTGCTCAAACTCTTTTCTCTTCTTCTTTCACAATCTTCCAAAGGCCGAAAGTTTGCTAAAATCAAGGCCATAGCCGAATAGTTTTGGAGACTTCAAACAAGGGGTTGTCGACTTCAGTATTAAGGGTAAGAACTAGTTATCATTCGATTTTCATCCTTTTTCTTTTAAGATTTGCCAAAATCTAGGACTAACCCATTAATATCTTGTTGTCAAACTTTGAAGAGATCCTTTGGGATTTGTTTAAGTCAACTACAAGAAGGAGAAGTTCTTTTCCGAAGGTACACCATAGGCAGCGTGTTCCCTAGTTATTGGTGAATTTTGGATTTAAAATCCACAAGGTAAGACATGCTAATATTCGCCAAGGCCTATTTTTGGTGTTTTAGATCTAGTTCATATTTATTCAAAAGTCAAACTAATTTGTTAAAGTGATTTAAAGCTTTCAGAATACAAGAAAGAGTATAGTGAAGATTTTGATTTGGCACCAAGGTAAGTTTTAGTGTACTAATCCTACTAGGATTTGGTTTTATAGTAGAATAAGCTTTATGCTAACATACTAAGGTTGGTAGAATGTAGGGACTTGAGATCTAAGGCTTTAGATTGGATTTTCTGGATTTCAATGAAATTGTTAAGTTAATCGTGTGTACCCTACCCTAAGTTTTAATATGTTCATGGCTATGTTTTAAATTAAATGTGCATGTTTATAAGAATGTGAATATGGCTAAGGTACCATACTATGGTACAAAGTACTAAGGTACGCTTCCTACTCCTACTAGGAATATGAATATATGTTATTTTAACATGTGAAAAGTGATAAGAATGTGAATTAAGGCATGGTTTTGCATATTGTGTATGAAAAATGGGGCATATGGGTTATATGAAAAGGGAAGTTAATGTGGTGACCTAAGACCACGAAATCGAATGTGGTGACCTAAGACCACGATAACCGAATGTGGTAACCTAAGACCACGAATTCTAAATGTGGTGACCTAAGACCACGAATTTTATAAGGGCAATAAGCACGCCGACCGCAATGACGCCTTCAATGGTGTGTAGCGGATGGAGGGTTGACTTAGTAGTCCCCACTTGCACAGTGATGGTATGGGTGGTGTGTAGTGGATGGCATATAGGTTTGGGTTGGGTTGCATCATATTGTTTAAATGCTTTATGAACTCAGATGATATTGTATGCCTAAAATATTAAATTTTAGTGTTAGTTACACATTGAGTCTGCTGACTCACCCCCTTGTGGGATTATTTTTCGGTGACGATCGGTGATGGACCGGCCACAGATGCTTAGTGGAGGCCATGTGAAGTTCAGATTTCTTTTATTTGGACTATTTTACTTTAAGTATTTTGAATTTAAATTTTGGAAATTATTTGATGTAATAAGGCCTTAGTAGGAATATTTTATTTTGTTTTTATTTGTTAAGCTTACAAACCTCATTTTATTAAAAGATTAAGTAAATCATTTTTTAAAAAAAAACAAAGCCCAAATGTTTTGTCACCTAAAGTAAAGGATTTTTAACAATGAATTAAACTTGTTTTCAACTCAAGCCCAACCCAAAACGATCTTTCTTCCAAATCACACAAGTTTTTCCTAAGTAATAAAAGAATTCGAAACGGTTTACACCGGGGAACATACCAGATCTGGTCAAGGCTCGTGGGCCGGGTTTGGGGTGTTTCAAGGATCGTTCAAATCGTATGAGTCTAATGATCATGAAACACAACATTTCAGAAGCCTTTAAGGGCACAGAATCTGAAGAAGTTACTCAGGCCAAGCGTTTCCTTGATGAAATTGAAAAACATTTTGCTAAAAACGATAAGGTTGAGATAACATCACTTGACTTCTTTGATGTCTATGAAGTATAAGGGTCAAGGAAATGTAAGGGAGTACATTATAGAGATGATCCATACTGCTTCAAGACTTAAGGCACTTAAAATCGAGCTTTTTGAGGAATTGCTTGTTCTTATGGTTTTGGTATCGCTTCTTGCATAGTTTAATCAATTTAAAATTAGTTATAACTGTCAAAAGGAGAAATGGACCCTAAATGAGCTCATTTCTCATTATGTGCAAGAGGAAGAAAGGTTGAAGCGTGATAAGTCTGAAAGTGCTCATTTGGCTAATGCCCCTAAAGACAAGGGCAAGAAAAGAAAATATCAGAATGAAGCTGCTAAGGGTCCAACTCAAAAGAAACAACAACAAGCTACAAAGAGTTGTTTCTTTTGTAACAAGTCTGGACACATAAAGAAAGATTGTACCAAATATCATGCTTGGCGTACAAAGAAAGGTACAATTCTTAATTTGGCCTGTTCTGAGATTAATTTAGCTTCAGTACCTAGAAACACTTGGTGGATAGATTCTGGTGCTACTACTCACATAAGTGTTTCTATGCAGGGTTGCCTAAGTTACTGAAAGCCAAGTGATGGTGAAAGACGCATCTTTGTGAGCGATGGAAAATCGGTAGAAGTGGAAGCGATTGGGCATTTTAGGTTGTTATTAGGAACTGGTTTTTATTTGGATTTAAAAGACACTTTTATTGTACCTTCATTAGACGAAATTTAGTTTCTGTTTCTTCGTTGGACAAATTTGGATATTATTGTTCATTCGGAAACAATCAATCTAGTTTGTCTTTAAATTCAAATGTTATTGGAACTGGTTATTTAAATACTTATGACACCTTTATTTGCTAGAAACAGTTGCATCCTATAATGAAACCTTGCATGTGGAATCACGTGGTATTAAATACAAATTAAATAAGGAAAATTCAGCATCATTATGGCATAATCGCTTAGGTCATATCTCAAAAGGTAGAGTTGAACGCCTTGTGTTTGATGGTGTTTTAGAGTCCCTTGACTTCACAGACTTTGATGTCTGTGTCCATTGCATTAAGGGAAAACAGACCAAAACCAAGAGATTGGGTGCCAACAGATCTTTAGATGTCTTAGAATTAATTCTGTAACACTCCTAACCCGAAACCGTCGTCGGACTAAGGTTAAGAGGTGTTACCGAACATTTCTGAACATCTCACACCCATTTCTTAACACAAAGTTAATCATCAATCAAACATATTCAATTATAATCATATAGTCCCTTATTGAAGTCTACGAGACCCTAAACATATGTTAGAGAGAGTTCGGACTAAACCGAGCACTTAGAAAATTTTCTAAAATTTTAAACATTTTTCAACACTGCAGAGGTCACACGCCCGTGCAATTAGGACGTGTGCCTCACACGGCTACCAGACACGCCCATGTGTTCAGGCCATGCCAAAACAGGGTACACATACTAACTTGTCCACACGGCCACCAGACACGCCCATATGCCATGGCCGTGTGAAATTAAGCTAGCTACTGACTTGGTCACACGGCTCCCAGGCACGCCCATGTACCACGGTCTTGTAACCTGCCCAGACACACTTCGAAGTGGCCCTTGGACCACACGGCAGAGACACACGCCCGTGTCTCTTGGCCATGTATGCAAAATAGGCCATTTGCAAGGCCAAAAATGCCACCCACACTTGGGTTATACTTACAAAGTTCAAGTCAATACTAATTCATGCTTCTAAATGCATTCAAACATACCATTTTATGCACCAATTAATCACCATCAATACCATCTACTTCCATACCTAATATCATCATCAATAAGTCCATTCAAAGTAACAATTGTACATCTCAAAACATATATATATCAAGCATCATGTAATCCATGCCATAATTAATTTTCAAACTACATCTTTCATCAACCCTATAATCATGAAATATACCATATTCATAGCTCATTCATAAATTCAACATCATTCAACTTCCAAGCCAAATCACATGGCAAGGATTAAGCCTTTCAAAATATGCCATAATTTTCTAGCCTATACATGCCATATTTCAACTATATACAATCTTTCCAAAAGTACCCAAAAATGGATTGCCGATAGTGTGATAGAGATGCTGACAATCCCCGAATCTGAGCTAGCTTTACTGACACTGTAAAACAGAGAAACAAATCACACGGTAAGCTTTCAAAAGCTTAGTAAGTTCGTAATATAATACATATTACCCAATAATACCACATCAAAATATAATTAAACCATCACATAGATAAATTTGCACAATTAGGCTCATCATCAATCTCAACCATGTGCTCAAGTATCTATTCATTCAACTCTTAAGGCTGTCATCAACCACATAGGTTCAAACGTACCATGATCAACACATTGTTACTCACCATTCATGCTATTCAATTGCTCGATATTACCTCCTGTTCAACCTTTGCTATTCCTTTGATTTATTCTCACACTTAGTGCCAATTTGATAAGCCGAAGCTTCTATCTTTTTGCACACACAGTGCTAATCATCTCTGTCTCGTTTCTAATTTCGCACATTTCGCACATTTAGTGCCCTCTAATTCAATTCCGCACATAGCATTTCAAATCTCATAATATATATATATATATATATATATATATATTCATTCAATTCACATCACATAGATATAATTTACAACTAGTATTATATCCGAACTTACCTCAGACGTCGAAATACCAAAACTGTCGATTAGTCGAGCACTTTGTCTTTACCTCGATCTCGATCCGAGCTTCTCCTTTCTTGGTCTATACACATTTAAATTTAAATTATTCAATCAAAAATTTATTCAATTTAGTTCACACACACATATTTAAGGAATTTTACAAAATAGCCCTCACATTTTCACATTTTGACACTTTAGTCCTTAATTCACAAAATCACAAAATACACCTAAATTTCTACTCACACAAGCTTAGCCAAATTCTTCCCATGCTAATTCAAGCCCACACATTTCATTTCTTTCACATTTTAGTCCTTCAATTTACACTTTTCTCAATTAAGCTCAAATTACTCAATTTCACTAGAAATTCCAAGACAAAATATGTTAATCTAACACATATTTTTCATAATCCATCACCAAACTTCACAAAGCTCATGAATTCATCCATGGCACATTTCATATTTATCATCAATTCACAAAATTTAAGCATGGGTTTTGTAGAGCACAAAGCAACGATCACAAAAACGTAGAAATCATAAAAAACCAAACAAAAATCATATACCAATTAAAGCTTGAAATGGCCGAATGTTTCAAAGCCCTAAACCTTTCTTTTTTCTTCTTCAAATTCAGCAAGGAAGATGATAAAATGAATAAATTTTGTGTTTTGTTTTATTTATTATCATTAATACACCAATTACTATTTTACACTTAATGAAATTTAATAATAACAAACAAACCATGCTATCATCTTCCACTAACTTATAAAATGAGCTAATTGCAACATAAATCCTCCAAATTATAAAGACAACAACAATTAAGCACATAAAAATCAACACACAGTATTTTACACTTTATGCGATTAAGTTCTTTTTGCAAATTGAACACACAATCGATAAAATCTTCACACAGAAATTTCACATAGGCTAAATCACATACTGTAAACTTAGAGAACAATATTAAAATATTATTTTGACCTCAGATTTGTGGTCTCAAAACCACTGTTCTGACTAGGGTCTAAATCGGGATGTTACAATTTCATACAGATATTTGTGGGTCATTCCCTACGACATCCTGGAATGGTCAACAATATTTCATAACATTTATAAACGATTACTCACGTTATGGGTACCTACATCTCATTCATGAGAAATCTCAGTCTTTGGACATGTTCAAAGCTTATAAAGCTGAAGTTGAGAATCAACTCAACAAAAAGATTAAAAATGTCGATCTAATTGTGGTGGTGAGTACTACGGTAGATATGATGGCTCAGGTGAACAAAGTCCAGGACCATTTGCGAAATTCCTAGAGGAATGCGGTATTGTCCCACAGTACACCATGCCAGGATCACCTCGTATGAATAGTGTAGCTGAAAGACGAAACAGAACTCTTAAGGATATGGTAAGGAACATGATTTCTCATTATATCTTACCTGAGTCCCTCTGGGGAGAAGTATTAAAGACGACAGCTTGCATTTTGAATAGAGTACCCAATAAAGTAGTTGTAAAACACCTTATGAGCTTTATACAGGTCAAAAGCCTAGTCTAGAACACTTTCACATTTGGGGATGTCCAGCTGAGGCAAGGCCTTATAGGCCACATGAAAAGGAATTGGACTCCAAAATAGTAATTAGCTACTTTATTGGTTATTCTAAGCAATCTAGGGGCTATAAATTTTATGATCCCATAATAAGGAATATTTTTGAGATAGGAACTGCAACATTTTTCGAGGATGTTTAGTTTGGGGAGAAATAAGGTTAGAGACATTGCTTTTGAGGAGGAATTGGATTCTAACTCAATTTCTACTATCACTTTTGATGATATTCAGGTTCTTATACCTATCATTGATCAAGAACTGAATCTAGAACCTCTATAAGACAATGTTGAACAACTCTCAATTCAAAATGAGGTAATTATTGCAGAAGAACAAACTCAACAACCTCAAGAACAAGTGCCATTAAGGAGGTCCACAAAAGAAATGAGAAATGCTATTCCAGATGATTATATTTTATTTCTCCAAGAACATGACAATGATAATGGAATGATGGAAGATGATCAAATCAACTTTCATCAAGCCATGAAAAGTTTTAATTCTCAAAAGTAGATTGATGCCATGAAAGATAAGTATAAATCTATGCAAGATAATAAAGTTTGGGAACTTGTCCCATTACCTGAAGGTGCAAAACCAATTGGTTGTAAATGGATATTTAAAACCAAGAGGGATGCAAATGGTAATGTGGAGAGGTATAAGGCGTGTCTTGTAGCTAAAGGATATACTAGAAAAGAATGTATTGATTTTACGAGACTTTCTCTCCAGTTTCATCGAAAGACTCCTTCAGGATAATCATGGCGTCTATTGCTCATTTTGATCTTGAGTTGCAATAGATGGATGTTAAGACTGCGTTTCTTAATGGCGATATTGAAGAAATAATTTATATGGTGCAACCAGAAAATTTTGAGTCAGAAAACTCAAAGAATATGGTTTTCAAATTGACAAAATTCATCTATGGACTCAAACAAGCTTCTCGTCAATAGTACCACAACTTTCATCAAATAATTATTTCATTCGATTTTAAGATGAATATTATTGATGACTGGTTTTATATGTTGATGACATTTTGCTTGCCGCTAATGATATAGGCTTATTGCACGAAACCAAGAGATTTTTGTCTATGCATTTTAAGATGAAAGATCTTGGGGACGCCTCTTTTGTTTTAGGAATTCAGATACATCGAGATTAATCTCGAGGTATTCTTGGATTATCATAAAAGAGCTATATCGATAAAGTACTCAAAAAGTTTAGTATGCAGAGTTGTAGACCAGGTGACACCCCTGTCGCTAAAGGAGACAAATTTAGTCTTACTCAATGCCCTAAAAGTAACCTTGAAATTCAAGAAATGCAAAAGATTCCCTATGCATCAGCTATTGGAAGTTTAATGTATGGTCAAGTTTGCACGCGTCCGGACATTGCGTACATTGTTGGGATGTTAGGCAGATATTTAAGCAACCCTAGATAGACCATTGGATAGCAGCCAAAAGGGTTATGAGATATCTTCAGAGAATAAAAAATTATATGCTTACTTATAAGAGATCAGATCTTTTGGAGGTCATAGGGTATTCTGATTCTGATTTCACTGGATGCCAAGATAGTAGGAAATCTACATTAGGCTATATTTACCTGTTAGCTGGAGGAGCTATATCTTGAAAAAGTATCAAACAGACACTTGTAGCTTCCTCTATTATGGAAGTAGAGTTTGTAGCAAGCTATGAGGCATCAAACCATGGAATATGGTTGCGAAAATTTGTCATAGGGCTACATATTTTAGAGAATGTAGAAAGACCACTCAAATTATTTTGTGACAATAAGTCAGCAGTGTTGTATTCCAATAACAACAGGAGTTCATCTAAGTCAAAGCATATTGACATAAAGTTCCTAGTTGTAAAAGAAAGAGTGCAAAATGGCCAAATATCCATAGAGCATATTGGGACAAACTCCATGATAGTGGATCCGCTCACAAAAGGTTTACCACCCAAGGTCTTTTATGGGTACACTACTCATATGGGTGTTACATTGTTTGAGGATATCATGATTTAGTGGGAGTTTATGTTTTATTTATTTTATGTTTATTTTCAGACATTTATGTATTTGGTTATTTTTTGATCAGAAATAAAGTATTCAGTTTATTCATTATGTTTATTATTTTCGTATTTACCTCACTGAAGTTTATAGAGGACTAGTTGGAAATAGACATGTTTATATCATATTACATGTAATTTCCATGCTACATATCCTGATTGTATGTCAGAGTCTTAAAAATTTATAAAAAGAATGATAGAGCCTGGAAACTAACTAAGACAACGATTGAGGCAAGCGAACCTATCGAACAGTAGTATAGTTTAGTGGCAAGACCGGATTGTCGAACCCAAAGGAACTAAAAGTACTAATAATAACTTTTTTCTTCTTATTTAGCATAAGAATTAAGGGATTTGTTTATCTAATCTAAAATTGACTAATTACTAAGCTAAAGATGCAAAGATGAAGAGAATGAATTGGGGAAATACTTATAGGAAAACCAATTGATTATGACAATACCCGAGGAAGAATCCACCTAGACTTCACTTGTTATCTAACTCTAAACCAGACGATTTATTCACTTGACTTGATCCGTAGGATTCCCTAATTTATATTAATACCTCTTTCGAGGCTACTAACGTCTAACCCTAGGTTGATTAATTGAAATTTCTTTCTAATTAAAACCCCTAGAATTGTATTAACTCGATTTATGGACTCCCATATTAGGTTTGACCCTAATCCGGCAGATTTACGTCATCCTATTTCTAGGGTTGCGATCAACTCCACTTAACTATACTAGATCTACTCTTAGGCAGGGACTTTTGCTCCACCACCTAAGCACATCAATACTTGAATCAATATCCTGAAATACCAAAACAAGAATTAAGAACACAGCTAAGAACAAATCAAGAATTTATCATATAGCTCAGAAAACAATAACAAGATTCATCTTAGGTTTCATCCCTCTCAGGTATCTGAGGGTTTAGTTCATAATTATAAAAGAAAACATCTCAGAAGAAAATATAAAACAAAACATAAAGAAAATGTAACACCCCAAACCCGGCCCATTCGCTACGACAGAATTTGAAATGCCACTGCGAAAAACGTTTGAAAAACTTTTGACTTAGAGTTAAAAACATAAAAATTTATTGTCATAAGTAAAATATTGTTTGTTTAAAATTCTAAGTAAAACTTTATTATTACAAATCGTCCGAATTGAAAAGCGTAATGCATATTTTTAAGGTATAAATTGTCGAGAATAAAACATTTTCAAATAATACTTTAATCGTCAATCCACTTTAAACATAATAATAAACCTCAAACCCTTAAAAGGCCCTCATTACAATAAACCTTACTTAAAAATACTGAAAATATAAAATACGTAAATAATTAAAAACATCTTACTGCATGGGCCACCTCAGTATCCACTCCAACCCGGTCCAAGCTTTATGCATCACTGCGATATTGGTAAAAATTGGGTGAGTCAAGCAGACTCGATGCATAGTTATTTCACATGTCTCCACATATGGGCTTGGCCCATATCCACACAAATCCACTTACATAAATATGCAACATGAAGCCCAACCCAACCTAGTGTCCATTCGTTACACCTACCTTGGCAGGACCCACGCCCAAGGTAGTGGCTAATCTACCGATCACATAAGTGATCCCACATATCCTACCTTGGCGGCACTCTACCACCAAGGCCATAGCTAAGCCATCGATCACATAAGTGACCCCACATGTCAATATCCACGAGGTGACTCGAGGTCATCCTCAATCCACTGTGATGCACACAACTATCATCCGCCAGAGGTGGCACATAGCCAACACCCTCCTTAATGAAACACATAGCTACCATCAAGCGCCAATGTAGCACAAGGCTAACATTAGACCACGTACATAATGTACACCCTTTCCTTCGATAGTCACATCCCAAGCCCCATGCATACATGTGTATCATGACAGATTAACATTTAGAGTATGCTCATCACAAATATCACACATATACCATAGGCAAAATAATGTCATAGAGCATCGACACGATTATTCGATTACCCACTACGGGTATCCACCATCTTAGCCATTATTTTCATTAACATACACATCATAACATACGTATATAACAACATACAAATAACTAGAGATTAGTGTGATAACTACGCTTTGCTTTTGGTACATCTACTCAATCCGAAATACTACTTCTTGTTCTTGAAACCGTCAAATCCTATACACCATATGTTAGAATCGGCTACAAGCAATAATCTAGAAAAGATGGCCCTTGGCCGAATATTACATATCCCTTACCTTGAGTAATCGAATCCCAAAGACTTCCTATCCCTTTAACGTTAGCCTACGAGATCCCGATAACTCCTTCCATGAATTCGCCATCGCAAGAAAAGGGAGTTACTCTCCTCGATTTGATAAAATAACGAGAAACAAATAGAACGACAACCCCTTACCTCACTATCAGAAATCGATTAAAAACTTGATGGAAAAAAAAGAATGTCGACACCTTCCTCTCTACAGGCTCTAGCTTGATTCGGCCACAGAACAGAAGAATGCATTCGGCTTCTTAAAGAAAATAACAAGGAATTATAGATTCAGTTTAGAGAATACTAGAGAAATTCGGCTACCACAAAGAAATACTTCGGCTTTTGAGAGTAAATAGAAAAAGAAGGAGAATAGGTACTAACACTTTCGGCTTTTGAATAAAACTCTGAGAAGAATAGGTGAGTGCTATAGTAGTTCGGCTATGGCTTCCAATGGTCATGAAACATTCGGCCACAAGAGAGCAAATGGGAGAGGAAGAATAGCCTTAAGTGTTTTTGGTATAGAGAGAAAATGAGATAGAAAACCCAATTTTCGGCACAAAGAACATAAAATGAAGAAAAAGAGATGCCAAAGATGATCACTCCCCCTATTTATACTATACATTTTCGGCACTTAACTCCCTCCTTCCTAGCCGAATTTTGCCAACCAAAGAGACCCATAATTGGCCACTAAAACAGCTCCTATCATATCCCAAAATTTTCTCCTTTATCCCCTTAATCAAATAATCAAAACAAAATCACAATTATCATTCACCTAATTTCCTATGTTATCTCTTATCCTATCATATTCCTTAATCATCTCCTCATTTATCACCTTAATAAAAATAACAATAATCCAACATTAATCCCTTATCACTCTCCTATTCTTCCTCCTAATTCCTTCCAAAATAAATTTGGCCAATTTCCCCCTAGTCCATGAAACCGTCCATGTTCATGGACAAATGCCATTAAAAAGTTTCCAAACCTCATCCCTTAATCCATGCCTTTTGTCCCCTTATCATACCATATTTTCTTGATTCCATAACTTAACTAATAACTTGCCTTATTCCTTTAGTCTACTATCCATAAATGATAAAGTCCAACCTTATCTTAATTAGAGTTGATGACACTTGCCATACACATGCAAAAATAAAAGTCACCTTATTGCCATTCATGGGATTCGAACCTCTTCCCTCATGCAATTACTCATGCTCCAACACCACTTTACTACTAGCTCATTTATGCTAACATCAAACACTTAAATTAACTTAAGCATCATAATCACTTGATCCACTTCACTAAATTCTCCATACTAAAAATTATTCTAAACCAATTAATTCCAAGCCTTCTCAAGACTATATTAGGCATACAATAAAATCATATCCGAGCTAACACAATCAACAAGATGATACTCAAATTTTTCCTAAAGCCCAAGGCCCAATCGGCCCAATCCTACTAGGCCCAATTTCAGGATATTACAATTCTACCCTCCTAAAAAAAATTTCGTCCTCGAAATTTTAAAAAATAACTAACACACTACTCAAATCACACCACTATGCTTTCACTGCGCACTCTACCCTTAAAAACTACAATTACTTTTTAACATAATCTTGAATCTTTTTTTTTCCAAACAACTAAACATCTAACCACAACGGCAAACCATTATCTACCACTTATACCAAAAATTTTTCTTACAGTCCACAAACCCAACTCGAAGTGCTTCACCGATTCCTTTAACCTCCTCCAATACTTCCTTAACTATCTGAGTTAGCTCATCAATCCCAACTCGATCATGAGACCCCGTCTCAGCCACTAGTGATGCTAGCGCCTCCTTTCCAGAAATATGCCTCGGTGTCGAAGATCTAGCCCTAGCACCTCGGCCTTTACTACATCCACGACGACCACGTCCCCTAGAACTCATGTCTACTATCGCGATCTAATCGCCTTTAATAAGTTTTATGCATTAGTCTTTGTTCACTGATTACCACAAGAAATTTTATGAAAAGAGGTTTAATAGTGGTTCTTTCGATCAATCAAAGTTTCACTCAAGTTCACTATTTTAATTCGAGAATCACATTCACATTCATCCATAACATTCACTTCACTACTTTAGGCATTTTCGTCCATTCCCAACCCAGGGGTAAGTTCGTCATTTGTCCTACAAGGGTATTTTAGTAAGAAATCGGGGTCATTTTGAAAATCTTTCCAAATCAAAGGCATTCCAAAATATATAAAACTCGAGGTTATTTTGAAAATTTTCCAAATTAACGGTATCGCAGAAATTTCTGAAATCGGGGTTATTTTGGTAATTTTGTAAGTCAGGGGTAATTTAGTAATTTTCAAGTCTGGGTATCTTGCTATTTCGCAAAATATGGATTTTTGGTATTTTTTGTAAGGTAAGAAAATCTTAGTAACAGTCGAGGGTAGCATGGAAATTTTATAAACCAAGGGTATTGTAGTAATTTATAAACTAGGGGTAATTGGGTAATTTTGCAAATCGGGAATTTTTTGAAAAAAAAATTTTTAGTCTAAAATGGTTTTTACAAATCAAAGGGTAATTTGGTGATTTTAAAACTAAGGTTTTATAAAACAAGGTAGCTAGTCCCTTTCGGGTTTTAATTATCGGGTTTAATGGGTGAATAGTCCTCTTGGTTAGGGTGAACGTCACTACGCACTGTAGGATTCGAGTAAAGAGGAGGTGAGTCACTAGGACCGCTTAAATACCAAGCTCTTCACAAGAATCCACCCTAGACATGCGCACAATGGTTGCCACACCTTAACTCATCGACTTACTTCACGGAGTTTGTTTGATTGTCCTTAAGTCTTATGCATTCTATGTTGGAGTAGACTAGTCCTAGGTTCAATAGATCCTAGTTCACTAATCTACGAGCCCAAATATGCCCATAACATTCACATATACAAATCACTTCAATAGACAGGGGTACTTACCTGGTGGACTTCGGGTCGGAGATACAGGTGTCATGCCAGAATAAACCCAAAAAATTTCGTGAAAATCCATATTTTTGAAAAGCCCATAAAAAAAATGTTTTTGGGCCCAAAACCCTCAAAGCCGAGTTTTGAACCGGGCTCTGATACCAAACTGTCACACCCCAAACCTGGCCCATTCGCTACGACCGAATTTGAAATGCCACTGTGGAAAACGTTTGAAAAACTTTTGACTTAGAGTTAAAAACATAAAAATTTATTGTCATAAGTAAAACATTGTTTGTTTAAAATTCTAAGTAAAACTTTATTATTACAAAGCGTCGAATTGAAAAGCTGTAATGCATATTTTTAAGGTATAAATTGCCGAGAATAAAAACATTTTCAAATAATACTTTAATCGTCAATCCACTTTAAACATAATAATAAACCTCAAACCCCTTAAAAGGCCCTTATTACAATAAACCTTACTTAAAAATACTGAAAATATAAAATACGTAAATAATTAAAAACATCTTCTGCATGGGCCACCTCGTATCCACTCCAACTTGGTCCAAGCTTTATGCATCACCTGCGATATTGGTAAAAATTGGGTGAGTCAAACAGACTCAGTGCATAGTTATTTCACATGTCTCCACATATGGGCTTGGCCCATATCCACACAGTCCACTTACATAAATATGCAACATGAAGCCCAACCCAACCTAGTGTCCATCCGTTACACCTACCTTGATGCACCACGCCCAAGGTCGTGGCTAATCCACCGATCACATAAGTGATCCCACATATCCTACCTTGGCAGACCTGCCGCCCAAGGCCGTGGCTAAGCCACCGATCACATAAGTGACCCCACATGTCAATATCCACGAGGTGACTCGAGGTCATCCTCAGCCAGGAGGTGGCACATAGCCAACACCCCTCCTTGATGAAGCACATAGCTACCATCAAGCGCCAATGTAACACAAGGCTAACATTAGACCACATTCATAATGTACACCCTTTCCTTCGATAGTCACATCCCAAGCCCCATGCATACATGTGTATCATGACAGATTAACATTTAGAGTATGCTCATCACAAATATCACACATATACCATAGGCAAAATAATGTCATAGAGCATCGACACGATTATTCGATTACCCACTACGGTATCCACCATCTTAGCCATTATTTTCTTGCTAACATACACATCATAACATACGATATAACAACATACAAATAACAGGAGATTAGTGCGATAACTACGCGACCTGTTTTGGCACGACTTACTCAATCTCAAAATACTACTTCTTGTTCTTGAAACTGTCAAATCCTATACACCATATGTTAGAATCGGCACAAGCAATAATCTAGAAAAGATGGCCCTTGGCGAATATTACATATCCCTTACCTTGAGTAATCGAAATCCCAAAAGACTTCCTATCCCTTTAACGTTAGCCTACAGAGATCCCGATAACTCCTTCCATGAATTCGCCATCGCAAGAAAAGGGAGTTACTCTCCTCGATTTGATAAAATAACGGAAACAAATAGAACGACAACCCTTACCTCACTATCGTAAATCGATTAAAAACTTGATGGAAAAAAAGAATGTCGACACCTTCCTCTCTAGTGCTCTAGCTTGATTCGCTCTGTAACGTAAGAATGCATTCTGCTTCTTAAAGAAAATAACAAGGAATTATAGATTCAATTTAGAGAATACTAGAGAAATTCGGCTACCACAAAGAAATACTTCGGCTTTTGAGAGTAAATAGAAAAAGAAGGAGAATAGGTACTAACACTTTTGGCTTTTGAATAAAACTCTGAGAAGAATAAGTGAGTGCTATAGTAGTTCGGCTATGGCTTCCAATGGTCATGAAACATTCGGCCACAAGAGAGCAAATGGGGAGAGGAAGAATAGCCTTAAGTGTTTTTGGTATAGAGAGAAAATGAGATGGAAAACCCAATTTTTGGCACAAAGAAAATAAAATAAAGAAAAAGAGATGCCAAAGATGATCACTCCCCCTATTTATACTATACATTTTCGGCACTTAACTCCCCCTTCCTAGCCGAATTTTGCCAACCAAAGAGACCCATAATTGGCCACTAAAACAGCTCCTATCATATCCCAAAATTTTCTCCTTTATCCCCTTAATCAAATAATCAAAACAAAATCACAATTATCATTCACCTAATTTCCTATGTTATCTCTTATCCTATCATATTCCCTTAATCATCTCCTCATTTATCACCTTAATAAAAATAACAATAATCCAACATTAATCCCTTATCACTCTCCTATTCTTCCTCCTAATTCCTTCCAAAATAAATTCGGCCAATTTCCCCCTAGTCCATGAAACCGTCCATGTTCATGGACAAAATGCCATTAAAAAGTTTCCAAACCTCATCCCTTAATCCATGCCTTTTGTCCCCTTATCATACCATATTTTCTTAATTCCATACCTTAACTAATAACTTGCCTTATTCCTTTAGTCTACTATCCATAAATTATAAAGTCTAACCTTATCTTAATTAGAGTTGACCGACACATGCCATACACATGCAAAAATAAAAGTCACCTTATTGCCATTCATGGGATTCGAACCTCTTCCCTCATGCAATTACCCATGCGCCAACACCACTTTACTACTAGCTCATTTATGCTAACATTAAACACTTAAATTAACTTAAGCATCATAATCACTTGATCCACTTCACTAAATTCTCCATACTAAAAATTATTCTAAACCAATTAATTCCAAGCCTTCTCAAGACTATATTAGGCATACAATAAAATCATATCCGAGCTAACACAATCAACAAGATGATACTCAAATTTTTTCTAAAGCCCAAGGCCCAATCGGCCCAATCCTACTAGGCCCAATTTCGGGATATTACAGAAAACCCTAAAACCCCCTGAAGGAATTGAATGAGAAATCCTCCGTCTTGAGTATAATCTCGACTTCTTGATGAAGCACATAGCTACCATCAAGCGCCAATGTAGCACAAGGCTAACATTAGACCACATACATAATGTACACCCTTTCCTTCGATAGTCACATCCCAAGCCCCATGCATACATGTGTATCATGACAGATTAACATTTAGAGTATGCTCATCACAAATATCACACATATACCATAGGCAAAATAATGTCATAGAGCACCTTGACCGATTATTCGATTACCCACTACGGTATCCACCATCTTAGCCATTATTTTTGCTAATATACACATCATAACATACGATATAACAACATACAAATAACGAGGAGATTAGTGCGATAACTACGCACCTGTTTTGGCACAGCCTACTCAATCTCAAAATACTACTTCTTGTTCTTGAAACTGTCGAAATCCTATACACCATATGTTAGAATCGGCTACAAGCAATAATCTAGAAAAGATGGCCCTTGGCCGAATATTACATATCCCTTACCTTGAGTAATCGAAATCGAAAGACTTCCTATCCCTTTAACGTTAGCCTCACAGAGATCCCGATAACTCCTTCCATGAATTCGCCATCGCAAGAAAAGGGAGTTAGTCTCCTCGATTTGATAAAATAACGAGAAACAAATAGAACGACAACCCTTGCCTCACTATCGTAAATCGATTAAAAACTTGATGGAAAAAAATGTCGACACCTTCCTCTCTACAGTGCTCTAGCTTGATTCACTCGTAGCGTAAGAATGCATTCGCTTCTTAAAGAAAATAACAAGGAATTATAGATTCAATTTAGAGAATACTAGAGAAATTCGCTACCACAAAGAAATACTTGACTTTTGAGAGTAAATAGAAAAGAAGGAGAATAGGTACTAACACTTTCGGCTTTTGAATAAAACTCGAGAAGAATAGGTGAGTGCTATAGTAGTTCGGCTATGGCTTCCAATGGTCATGAAACATTCGGCCACAAGAGAGCAAATGGGGAGAGGAAGAATAGCCTTAAGTGTTTTTGGTATAGAGAGAAAATGAGATGGAAAACCCAATTTTCGGCACAAAGAAAATAAAATAAAGAAAAAGAGATGCCAAAGATGATCACTCCCCCTATTTATACTATACATTTTCGGCACTTAACTCCCCCTTCCTAGCCAAATTTTGCCAACCAAAGAGACCCATAATTGGCCACTAAAACAGCTCCTATCATATCCCAAAATTTTCTCCTTTATCCCCTTAATCAAATAATCAAAACAAAATCACAATTATCATTCACCTAATTTCCTATGTTATCTCTTATCCTATCATATTCCCTTAATCATCTCCTCATTTATCACCTTAATAAAAATAACAATAATCCAACATTAATCCCTTATCACTCTCCTATTCTTCCTCCTAATTCCTTCCAAAATAAATTCGGCCAATTTCCCCCTAGTCCATGAAACCGTCCATGTTCATGGACAAAATGCCATTAAAAAGTTTCCAAACCTCATCCCTTAATCCATGCCTTTTGTCCCCTTATCATACCATATTTTCTTGATTCCATACCTTAACTAATAACTTGCCTTATTCCTTTAGTCTACTATCCATAAATTATAAAGTCCAACCTTATCTTAATTAGAGTTGACCGACACATGCCATACACATGCAAAAATAAAAGTCACCTTATTGCCATTCATGGGATTCAACGTCTTCCTCGTGCAATTACCCATGCGCCAACACCACTTTACTACTAGCTCATTTATGCTAACATTAAACACTTAAATTAACTTAAGCATCATAATCACTTGATCCACTTCACTAAATTCTCCATACTAAAAATTATTCTAAACCAATTAATTCCAAGCCTTCTCAAGACTATATTAGGCATACAATAAAATCATATCCGAGCTAACACAATCAACAAGATGATACTCAAATTTTTTCTAAAGCCCAAGGCCCAATCGGCCCAATCCTACTAGGCCCAATTTCGGGATATTACAGAAAACCTTAAAACCCCCTGAAGGAATTGAATGAGAAATCCTCCGTCTTGAGTATAATCTCGACTTCTTTATATGATTCAACTGGCTTTCTTCGAGTTAATCCCACAATTTGGCCCCTCTGGCTTGGCTCTTTGGCCTAGCTGAATGCCCTGAAAAGCCCTGACAGAAGGCTTCTGTCGAACTCCCCATTTGAGTTGCCTCCTAGGGTGTTTATATAAGCTTCGAGATGCCTTTCTTGGCCTGAAAGTATCCTAATCCGAATGAAACTCTTATTTGTTGCGTCAGGGACACGCCCATGGCACACACCCGTGGGATTCAAGGCCAGGCCGTAGTCTATCCTGTGAAAGAGGCGCGACCGTGTATTTCAGGGGCCAGGCCATGTTCGGGTTTGTTAAGGAAGCATGGCTGTGTGGCTTAGGCCCAGGCCGTGTCGATTTCGTAATTCAGACCATTTATTCTATTTTCGGCCCATTTTTTATTCTTTTCATCCTCCGGTGCTCTCCTGAGTATAAAACATGAAAACAAAGGATTAGGAGCACCTATTTCCATAATTAAAGGGATAAGTCATCCAAAAGTATGCTAAATGTGGGATTAAAATATGTTCATATTACGGTTTATCAAATACCCCCACACTTAAGCTTTTGCTTGTCCTCAAGCAAATTCTCAACTCAAAATTAAAATGAACTTCCTCAATTCATAGTATTCATCGATAATGTTTCATCATAATTCATAGATATTTTATATATGGATAATTCAACTCAAAGAGTCCTGACGATTCAAACAATCCAAGTCATAGTTTTTGTAGCATGAAAAAGGTAGGTGTTTCCCTTTACCTAAATAATCACCTTTAATTCAAAATAGACAAGAATTGACATCCTCACTAGAGATTCACTCAAATCACTCAAAGTGTTTAAGGTTCAAAATTAAGCTCTCAAAAGTCGAATATGAAAAGTTAATCCCTAGGCTTGCCTAAAAATCAAATCTCCACCACTGTAAAATGAGATGATACACAAATCAAAAGGCTTTTAAAGGATTGTAACAGGGCTTAGGTTAAAGGTGTGGATAAAGGCTGAATTAAAGGGTTAAAATCGAGATTGAATTGACAATTCACCTGAATAGAAAAATGAACTAATCCTAAATAATTACATAAATTGAAAACTAATAATACGAGCTTCTTTTTTCAAGATGTTGAATTTAAACGTATAAGCTCACTTAATCACAAAACTAATAATGAATGTACTCTGATATTTATTTATTTATTTTTATTTTTTGGCTACAAATCAAATAAATACATAATATGAGAAAAATCAACTATTGAAATAAAATAATTAGACAACTGATCAAATCAAGTCTCGATAGAAGGGTACTCAAAAGAAATGGTGATAACAAATACAAGATGGGTTTTGGGTTAATATTAGTGGGTGAATCAATAAAAAGGGTTGTTAGGATCAACGGGGTTCACTAGGGGTTAATTGTGAAGGTAGGCTTTTAGTGGAGTAAGTGGGTAAAATCCTAGGTGCCTTTATCATCTCAATATATCAATTCAATGATGTGGTCTCGACATGTATAATCGAAGCAAGTTCTAGAATAACAACTCAATGTTGACACACTTATAATCAATAAAGTGAGCACGAAAAGAATGTATGCTCTAAAAGGTTCAAAATCTCACAAAAATTATGGGTTTTTATGACAACCTTATCAATTTCAAACTTCAAGGTAATAATTAGATTCGAGGTAGACAACCTAACAAATTTTTTATTTTTTTTGAAAATAGACTTATCATGCTTGATTCTCTAGTATCTTAAAGTTTAAATCATCAACGATAATTAACTATGACTTAATCTAAAACATATCAATAAAAATCATAAATCAACAGGAATTTCATTCTAATTAGTGATATGAGAAAATTACTTTAAGACAAGATATCATTCAGGGATTTGAGAATAATGCAAAAAGTTAGGCACTTTTCTAAATAATTTTCACCCCCACACTTAAGATGTACATTGCCCTCAATGTACAAAGATAGATAATAATTATATAAGAAGAAAACCAAAAGAGAGGGAGAGAAGTGAAACTTCCTGAATTTTTGGATGGATTCCTTGAGTTGGAAGTGTGGAAACTTGATTCAGAAGGGAAATATAAGTTAGAGGGGGTGCCTTGAATTCCTGTGCTAGATGAAGAAATTGGGAACCTCGTGAAGAGTTAGCTAGGAAATAATAATAATAATTCTAAATATACTAATTATATAATTAAAGAAAATAAAGATAACAAGAAAGAAAATAAAAAGTAAAATAAGACTAAACGAAAAGATTAATGGACTGGAAAGTCCTTATTGTTGGATGGTTCGCGAGGTGGGTGTGGTTTCTAAGGCCGTGGTATGGTGATTCCCTAGCAACCTTTAGAACCTAAAACCAAGAAACTAAAACAAAATAAACCAAATTTAGTATAAGAAAAATAAAGATAAGGAAAATAAAGGAGAAGAGAAAAGTAAAAGAAAGATTAAATGGACTCAAAGGCCCTTTTTCTGTCGAGTTAATGAAGCGGCCAGCATGAACTTATGTTGATTGGTCTCGCACAGGGAGACAGGGCTAGGTTCTTTCCGTTTCTTCGACATGGATGGAGTGTAGATTGATAATTTAGAGAATAAAGAAGGAGGAAAGTGAAAATGGAGGGGAGTGAAGAGTGAATGGGGAGTGGGTGAGAAGGGTAGAGGGGTGTTTTAAATAGAAATTCTCAGCTCTGGTACATCCCCACGCTCGTGTAACATGGGCGTGTTGTGTCCCACGGCCATATCTCACGGCCGTGCGGTGGTTCATTCATTTCTCCCACGCCTGGTATTCAGGTCGCCACGCCCATGTTGGGAAAATAAAGGTTACTACTACATGCCGACAGGTGTGGTGTTAGTTGGAGCCCCAGATTTGAAGATACTTTTCTCGTCTTGTCTCGTACTAACTCTGCCATGCCAGTACTAACGTCCATAGTATCCACACGGCCACGGCCACGGTAGTGTGTAAGGCCGTGTGGTGCGAAAATCTGCACTTCATTAACTTGGCTAGTTTGTAGTTAGGTTCTAAAAGAAAAGAAATAAAAATAAAAGGGTTAGTACTCGGGTTGCCTCTCGAAAAGCGCTCGTTTAAAGTCTTAAGCTAGACTTACCTCTCATTCGCATATTCATGGTGGTTTGAGGAGTGAGAAATCCTTTCTCATGCTATCATTATATGGTTTAAGTCGAATAGCATTTACCTTAAAAGTGCCGAATGTATAATTGCTTACCTCGACTGTGTCGTATTGGAAAATGTTAATTACCTTAAAAGGGATCTCTTTGTTTGTATTGAGGTCTGAAATGGAGGTTCGAGGGTCTGTTTTCTCTAACAGTACCTAATCTCCTATTTTTAAGTGATTTGATGTTCCTTTAAGCTCGTCTGGGGGTTCCTTTAATTTTGCTTCGTGTATTCCTAGTTTCTCCTTGAAATGTGTCTTCCATTCATCTAGCTTATCGATCTGAAGTCGTCGTTCCTCATGAGATATTTCTTTGTTGGCATGAGGTATGGGATCAGGCTCAATGGTGTAGTTCTGTGGTGCTTCCTGAAAAGAAAGTTTAACCGAATGATTATCAATGGAATTTACGTTCTCACCTTTATCACTCGATGTCCTAGCTGAGTCGAGAGCTTGAAGACTGATTAATTTGTCACCTACACGATGTATGAGCTCACATATACTAACATCAATTTTAGATCTGACAGTTGCTAAAAGGGGTCTTCCTAAAATTAAGGGGATATTATTGTCTTCATCCATATCTAAAACAACAAATTCTACTGGGAATATGAATTTGTCAACTTTAACTAGTACATCTTCAATTATACCCCTAGGAATTCGAATAGTCTTATCAGCTAGTTGAATGCTCATCCTAGTTTGCTTAGGTTTCCCTAGACCTAGCTGTTTAAACATTTTAAAAGGCATAACATTGATGCTTGCCCCTAAATCAGCTTAAGCATTATCAATAGATAAACTACCAATTAAACATGGAATTGTAAAACTCCCTGGATCTTTTAATTTTCGTGGTAGTTTGTTTTGTAACATTGTTGAGCATACTATGTTTAATTCCACATGTGACTCTTCGTTTAACTTTCGCTTGTTTGTTAAAAGCTCTTTTAAAAATTTTCTTGAATCTGGCATCTGCGAAAGAACTTCAAGAAACGGTAAGTTAATATGTAATTTCTTTAAAAGTTTAAGAAACTTACCGAACTATTCGTCTGTGTCGTCTTTCTTTATCGCATTGGGGTATGGTATTTGAGGTTGGTGTTCTTTAATTATCGGTTTTGGCTTTTCTTGGCTTACCTCAACTTTTCCTTTACTTACCATAAGTTCTTGCCTTGGCTCAGGGTCAGATTCTACTATCCCTTCACTGTCATGAGCTGTTATGGCTTGAATTTGCTCCTTTGGGTTAGTCTTAGTGTTACTTGGCAAGCTAACTTGTGGTCATTCGGAGATCAGCTTAGCGAGTTGCCCTAACTGGTTTTTGATTCCTTTAATCGATACTTGTTGATTTTTAAGTGTTGTTTCAGTGTTTTGGAACCATGTTTCTGACACCGCTATGAATTTTGTCAAAATCTCTTCAAGGTTCGGCTTCTTTTCCTGTGGATAGAGCTGTTGTTGGAAGTTTGGAGGGGGGTGTTGTCTCTAATTTCCTTGACCACCCTATGAGAAATTAGGGTGGTTCCTCCATCCTAGATTATATGTATTACTATGAGATCTAAAATTGTTACCCGTATAGTTTATTTGTTTGCTTTTCATGCCCAGATTGTAGGGTGGGTACTCAGGATTCATCACGCCTCCTAGATTTGAATCATATTGCATAACTGGATGTGCCTACAAAGAACCACATAAACCATCAACCTTTTTATTTAACATCTCTACTTGATTTGATAGCATGGTGACTGTGTCGAGGTTGAAAACTCTGGTTGTTTTTGTTGGCCTTGTCCTTGTAACTTGCCACTGATAGTTGTTTAGTGACATCTCCTCTATAAACTCATAGGCCGCCTCAGGATTTCGTTATTCAGGGTTCCACCGGCTGCTGAATCAATTAACTATCGGGTTGAGGGGTTCACACCGTTGTAAAAAGTTTGGACCTATAGCCACAAGGGTAAACCATGGTGTAGGCACCTTCTCAACAAATCCTTGTATCTCTCCCATGCATCGTATAATGTTTCTAAATCCATCTGCACAAAATAAGAGATATCATTCCTTAATTTGGCCATTTTAGCCGGCGGGAAATATTTTAACAAAAATTTTTCGGCCATTTGATCCTATGTAGTGATTGATCCTTGTGGAAGAGAATTCAACCACTGTTTGGCTTTATTCCTTAATGAAAAGGGAAATAACCGAAGACGAATAGCATTATCAGAAACGCCATTTATTTTGAAGGTATCACAGAATTCTAGAAAATTTGCTAAATGAGTATTTGGGTCTTCGTCCTGCAAACCATCAAATTGAACAAATTGTTGAATCATTTGAATAGTGTTAGGTTGTAGTTCAAAATTATTATCACTATAGCAGGCCTAATAATACTCGATTCCGCTCTTGTTAAATTAGGTTTATCACAATCATACATAATTCGAGGAGCATGGTGTTTGGCCACCTCCTGAGGTAGTGGATTATTCTCAGCCATCTCTTCGTTCGTATTAATTTCGCCTTCTTGCTCTTCTTATATGTATTGTAGGCTTCTCCTTATTTCTCTTCGGTTTCTGCGAACTGTGCTTTTAATTTCACTGTCGTAAAGTAGTGGTCCTGTCAGGTTCCTTTTAGTCATAAACTAGAGGTACCTACCAGGAAAAGAAAAAAAAGAAAATTAGAAAAATAAAAATAAAATTTAATTGCAAAATAAAATAAAATATGGCTAAACTAATAAAAATTGAGCTTTCTTAATATTTCAGTTCCCCGGCGACGGCGCCAAAAACTTGATCGTATGTCAGAGTCTTAAAAATTTATAAAAAGAATGATCGAGCCTGGAAACTAACTAAGACAACGATTGAGGCAAGCGCAACTATCGAACAGTAGTATAGTTTAGTGGCAAGGTCGGATTGTCGAACCCAAATGAACTAAAAGTACTAATAATAACTTTCTTCTTCTTATTTAGCGTAAGAATTAAGGGATTTGTTTATTTAATATAAAATTGACTAACTACTAAGCTAAAGATGCAAAGATGAAGAGAATGAATTAGGGAAATACTTGTGAGAAAACCAATTGATTATGACAATACCCGAGGAACAATCCACCTAGACTTCACTTGTTATCTAACTCTAAACCAGACGATTTATTCACTTGACTTGATCCGTAGGATTCCCTAATTTATATTAATACCTCTTTCGAGGCTACTAACGTCTAACCCTAGGTTGATTAATTGAAATTTCTTTCTAATTAAAACCCCTAGAATTGCATTAACTCGATCTATGGACTCCCATATTAGGTTTAACCCTAATCCGACAGATTTACGTCATCCTATTTCTAGGGTTGCGATCAACTCCGCTTAACTATGCTAGATCTACTCTTAGGCAGGGACTTTTGCTCCACCACCTAAGCACATTAATACTTGAATCAATATCCTGAAATACCAAAACAAGAATTAAGAACACATAGCTAAGAACAAATCAAGTATTTATCATACAGCTCAGAAAACAATAACAATATTCGTCTTAAGTTTCATCCCCCTCAGGTATCTGAGGGTTTAGTTCATAATTATAAAAGAAAACATCTCAGAAGAAAATATAAAACAAAACATAAAGAAAACCCTAAAACCCCCTGAAGGAATTGAATGAGAAATCCTCCGACTTGAGTATAATCCCGACTTCTTGAGATGAATCAATTGGCTTTTTTCGAGTTAATCTCACAATTTGGCCCTTCTAGCTTGGCTCTTTGGCCTAGCTGAACGCCCTGAAAAGCCCTGACAGAAGGCTTCTGTCGAACTCCTGTCAAACTCCCCATTTAAGTTGCCTCCTAAGGTGTTTATATAGGTTTCGAGATGCCTTTCTTGGCCTAAAAGTATCCTAATTTGAATGAAACTCTTATTTGCTGCGTCAGGGACACGCCCATGGCACACGCCCCGAGATTCGAGGCCAGGCCGTGGTCTATCTTGTGAAAGAGGCACGGTCGTGCATTTCGAGGGCCAGGCCGTGTTCGGGTTTGTTAAGGAAGCATGGTCGTGTGGCTTAGGCCCATGCCGTGTCGATTTCGTAATTCAACCCTTTTACTTCATTTTCGACCCGTTTTTCGTTCTTTTCATCCTTCGGTGCTCTCCTAAGTATAAAACATGAAAACAAAGGATTAGGAGCACCTATTTCCATAATTAAAGAGATAAATCATCCAAAAGTATGCTAAATGTGGGATTAAAATATGTTCATATTACGGTTTATCACATCCATACTTGATCTATGTCATTTGGTTGTGTTAATATACGTAATCATGGATGGATTTAGTTACGATATATGTAAAGAAAGTCGCCTTTGTTCTATGTTAACATAATTAATGGACGAGATTGTTAGGAATACCTTTTGGATATGATAGTAAAATTTTGAGCTCATAAGGTTATATAATGACATGTAATTATAGAATAATTAGTATATATATGTGGTCCAAGTGGGAAATTGTTGGAAAATATGGACATCACATATATAATAAGGGTAATTACATGTTATTATTTACTATCATGATAGGTTAGCCCAAATTAAAAATGATCTAATTTGGTTAGAATTTTGTTAGGATTTAATTAATAAATAAAGTATGGGTTAAATATGTGTAGATACTCTAGTAATTGAGTTCTAATCAACTTCTAATTAATGATTGGCTAATTAGAATTTGATTAGAACTAATATGCTAAGGTTATAAATACTAGGGTATTGTCTCCAAATTATAAACAAGATATCTTTTCTAATATCCCATCATTAGGGAAGAGAGATCCTAATTTATTCTTGATGATTTGACATGATAGATCCTGATTTATTTAGTTTTATTTTAAATTTATTTTACAAATCTAATATTATTATTGAGTATTTCCTTTAATTCGAGATTGATTTTATCTCAATGTTATTAAGTCTTACTAGAAACTATTCAGATGTTATTGGAAAATAATTAATTTGAAAAAGAAACCCCTTAAATTTTTTAGAAAATTATTTCAATTGGATGTTAATGGGGAAAATTTTAGCATGAGCTCCAAACTTATATAATCTTTTTAAATAGGAGAAGCCAAGAGGCCCAAAAGGGGGTGGTTTGAGGCTATATAAAATGGGTCAATGGGCCTTTCCACTCCAAATGACAAAACCTCAAACTTAAGACGCACTCGCTTAAGAGAAAAACACATGCTGTCCACCCAAAACCCTAACAATCTAAAGAGAGGTAGAGAGGGAGAAAGATGACGCAGAAAGGAAATCTGTTCAAGGGGCAAAAAAAGCAGAAAACAATCCCTCCCAATCGCCATGGAAAAGTTCCTCACATTCGCAAAGGTTTCTTGTTAACTTATATAACACTCTTAGCTTTTGTTTTTAAAATGTTTTGGTTCTATATTTTTTTTTAAAAAAAAAAATCGATTCTTTGCAGGTAAGAGAGTGGTCAAACCATCGAAGATGACAAAAGAGATGGACGCTGATCGAGTAAAGATTCAATTGTCTCTCTTTCCTTGCTCATTTTCTTTGAATCTATTGCTTGTTTCTGTTGTTTTGCAGTTTTATGAGCTGTTCGATTAAATTTAATTGAGATTGAATTAGTAGTTGCTTATAGTGCTTTTGTTTAGTCGTCGAGGTTCAATTTGCTAGCTGGGATTTATTTTGTTTTGCTGATTTTAGGTGTATCAGGTCTCAATTATTAAATATTAGCAACGATTTTGTGGTTAAATTACCAATCCTATGGCACTCTGGATCAAATTCCCTTGTATTAAAGAAAAACTGTGAGCTTGATTTCACCTTGATCTCTCACTTGTTCACTGTGTTTTGGTTCCGTAGTAGCAAAACTGTTGGCCACTGGAATTGGAAGGTTTTGACAACTATTTGCTTACTTCAGCTTATGGGGCCTTATAATTGTTTCATTTTGATGCTGGATCTACCCACTGTATCACTTAAATTCTTTTTAATTTCGCTATCTACATGTGTAGTTCTGTATCTCGCTTGCTTGACTGAGTGTCCGGTTCTGTGCATACATGTAGGTTTGTTATTTAGTCTTTGACTTATGCTGAGATTAGCCTAAATAGAATATAAGCTGGAGTTTGTTACGAGGATTTGTATTAGTTGAAGATTTTAAGAATTTAAAGAGTATATGGGGGTCATTTGAGCTATATTTCTTTTTTCCAATGGAAGACTGGCATTGCACAATGCACATTATAATTATTGATTCATGAAGCTACATGCAGAGATATATTTTCTTTTCTTTCCATCGGATATACGTGTATTTCTTGGCACTGTGAATAACAGTGACAGAGTTTGCTAACAGTAACAGAGCCTCTTCTTTACTTGATGAGAGCAGGAGTTGACCAAGTTCATAAATCACTGCAATGAGATAAAAGCAGCCACCGTTGCTAACAAGGATGGAGGCCAACTAAGTATTGTGAAGCCACCCCCAGAATCTTCTGGTAATGTGAAGGAATAGTAATGATGCTTTGTCAAATAGGGCCCCAAGTTCTAACCCAAGAACCTTCAGCATGGATTAGAGGAGATTTTTTCCCCAAGTAATGCAACCTAAACCAGCCTTTTTGTTTGAAGACCAATTCTGTTGTGAAATGTGTTTTTGATAAAATATAGTGTTTATCTTTTTGCGCTTCCATGGATAGATATGCTACTAGTTACTATGGATATGTAACTAAAATGCTTGGGTATAATAACTCAATTGAGGATAATAATGAAAGGGAAGTCAACATGTTCTGCTAACAAAGAAGCAAGCAGGCTAGGTCGAGAAATGGGAATGAAGGTGGTATCTTAGGGCCAGTTTAGCACTGCTTCTCAGAAGTATTTTTAGGTCAAAATACACTTTTGTGTAAAAGTTAAAATTTTCTACTTCTGCATTTGGTCAAAAAAAGTGTTTTTGCAAAGCATATTTTTTTGTCCCAAAAGTACTTTTAAGAAGTTCAAAAACATTTTGTTTAGTAATGTTTTTATCTCAAAAGTGTTTTTTATCCCAAATGTTAATCTGGGAGCAATATAAACCACTATTATTACAGGTTTTACAATTAAGCTCAATAATAACGCCTCAGTTACTTTTATTTAAGCCTTAAATATGAAATCATAATTAGAGGGAAAATACTGGTATTCAGATCTAGAATAATGAATTTAGCTTTATATGGAAGTTAAAATGAGGGTTAATTGATTTTGCTTTTTGACCTTGGTAATTAAGTTTACTTTGATAGTTGTATGTTTTATTGGTCTATTTTGGTACTTGAATTTAACAATTAAGTTTATTTTGTCCTATGAACTTAAAAATTAATAAATTTTAAGTGATAATACACTATAATTTTATAGTGTTATATTTAATATTTTAATAATCAGACTAATAGTTGAATAAATTAAATTATTAATTTTTATTTGACCAGTTTAATTAATTCAATCATCAAACTAACAATAATTAAATTAATTGCTTTAAAATCATAAAAATCTAAAAATAATTTTTTATTAAATTTGTTCAATTATTGATTTTTGTCTTTATTTTTAATTTTATCAATTTCAAATAATTTTCAAGACAATTAGTTTTGATTTTTATATTGGATAGTTCTTGGTTCACTTGATTCACTTTTATATTATTAAATTTTGATCGAATTCAAATTCAAATATCAAAATAGATTTGTAAAGATCAAAATAAATAATAATAAGAATGTATAGATATCAAAGTTTCGAAATAAAAATAAAAAATTATATTTTCAAGAGTTAAAACTATATTATCCTTAAACAATACACATACGTGAATTTAGTTATTTTGGTACAACTTATGATTTGGACTCAACTAAAAGGTTAAAATGCATAAATTTATTAAAATATGTATAAAATAAAGACAGCAATAAGGAGCTGGTGTCGGGGTGCACTAATTATTATTTAGACTAAAGACACCAATAAGAAGATGATGTCGGTGGTGCACTAATTATTATTTAGTCATTTTTTTAAGAAATTTTACTTTTATAATGATTTTATTCATTTTTTAATTATACTATTTTATTTTATTTTATGAAAGAATATTATAAAACATATGGGTTAAGTAATAACCAAATAAATATCAATGTCAGTATTTTGGGTAAAATACCCAAATATATCAAAAACAATTATTTACAGAAAATGGCCGGTTTTTTAAAATTTACGGAAAGGGGCCATTTCGAACAAAAGCAGCGTCCACGTCGGTAGACTTTGTGAGGATCACGATAGGAAAAAAGCGCCCTGGGGAGCGCTTTTGCCTCATCGGCACAAAACGCTCTGACGGACGCTTTTCTTGATGTGACAAAAGCGCTCCCAAGGCGCTTTCTTCAGATCCCCACAAAACGCGTTGACGTGGACGCGCTTTTGCACTCCTTCCACATCTGCCCTTTCAACTGTTTTTAGTGTTAGGGTGTGAAATTTTAAGGTTTCTGGGTTAGGGTTTATGATTTTTTAGGGTCGTTAGATTTAGGTTTTTAAAGAAAATTTAATAGAGTAAATTAGGGTTAATTAGGGTTTAGTAAAAATATATTTAGGGTTTTGAGCAAAATATATTAGCCAAAAAAATATTTGAATTTTTTTGACAGTTGTATCTGGCAAAATAAATTTGTAAAGACGTTTCTGAACAAACAGTAGTCAAAAATGCTTCAACCAGATGCACTTATGAAGAATCTTGAAAAGAGCTCCTACGTGGGACGCTTTTGCTCTGATGAGTCTCCGATAAAATAATTTTGAGAAGACGTTTCGAACAAATAGTGGCCAAAACGCTTCAAAGAAGATGCCTTTGTCAAGAAAAATCTTGAAAAGAGCTCCCACGTGGACGCTCTTTTGCTACAGTAGTCTCCAGTAAAATTATTTTGAGAAGACGTTTCTGAACAAACAGTGGCCAAAACGCTTCGATGGGATGCCTTCGTTAGTAAAATCTTGAAAAGAGCTCCCACTTGGACGCTTTTGCTACTGAGAGTCTGTGGTAATCCTTAGAATATAAATCACCAAATTTCATTCTCGGGTTGCATAATGAAATTGAGGCAAAAGAAAATAGAAAGCGAAAATGAGTGAATGTATTAATGATGTTATTTACTACGATGGTGAGGTTTGTGACACGAAAATGGTGTTGTTTTTATCGGAGAACACAAATATGTTGGGTTTTAATCGAACATAGATTTGTTAGAACTTTGCAAAAGAATTAGGTATAAAATCTTTGGAACAACGCCAATGAAAGTTCAGTCTATTAAGTATAGATTTTACGCTTCGGTTGATCCGGTGAGATATGAATCATTCGACATCAAAGGTCCTCGGAGCTTTGAGGCAATGGTGGAGACTCATCTTGCCAGTGGATCACCCTATCTTGAGGTATATGTACAATTTTCATCGCCAAGTGATCTTCCTTCGACCTCAACATCTACTTCTGTTCGAGGGGAATACACGACCCCAAGCCGACACTCTGTTAGTGGGAGGCAGAATACGGAAGTGCCCGTGTTTGGTGGTAGTATGGAAAACATAACCCCTGCACGACACTCGGTTGGTGGATGGGACATGCATATCCTTCCTTCGACGTCCGATGATAGAAATACGTATTGGGGAACGTCATCAATTTCTAGTGGTTGGTAATCGACATATGATTGGGAATGTTAAGAAAGATGTTTAAGGAGGGATAATGTACTCCCCACGACATCCACCGGCGAGGGGCCCTCGTTCGTTGTAGATTTTAGCAGATCGGATGATGAGTCGGATGTGGATCCACCTCGAGAGCCCGGGCCCGATGGTGCAGAAGTTGGATTATTTTTTAAACTGGAGTCTGTTTCAACAGTACCTGAAGATGTTGAGGGCAGTTCAGACGAAGAAGAAGAAGATCTGCTATTCACGGCGTACTCGCCTCCACCCCACATGCATAATGTCGATCTATCTCAAGACGATGCATTGGAGTTTCCTGAACTACCACACCGGACGCGTGACCGTACAACTTTGTCGTTGGATTCGGACGAATTAAAAGTTGATAACGAGTTTTCCAACAAGAATGCTTTTCTTGCTGCATTGAAATAATACAGCATCAAGAATGGGGTTAACTACAACGTGGTTAAATCCAAGCTCGATAAGTACAAGGCAAAGTGTACAGTGCAAGACGGTACATGTTCATGAAAAATCATGGCCTCGTTGAGGAAAAGGACAAGCTTATGGGAGATCAAAAATTACAAAGGTCCACATACATGTCTTGCCGGTACAGTATCACTATGTGGTCAATATTTTTGAATAATATTAATATTACGTAATGTTGCATTATTTAACGTTCTTCGTTGACAGGTGTTACACAAGATCATCCGAAGATGGATTCAGAGGTGTTGGCTGACTTAATAATACCAACGGTGAAGGCGATCCCAAGACTACAGTGCCGGCCTTAATTGGCAATATTCGTAGCCAATTGGGGTACACGCCCTCTTATAGGAAAGCTTGGATAGCCAAGCTGAAGGCGTTGGAAAAGTTGCATGGTCGGTGGGACGCTGCATATAATGAAGTGTGGCGGTGGTGTCAGTCTTTGGAGAGATATGTCTCGAGCGAGATACAAACCTTAAAAAGCCAGCATACTACAACGATCGTTTGCTCCGTGGATGCGCAGTGTTCAAGCGTCTTTTCTGGACATTTAAGCAATGCCGAGATGCATTTATACTGCAAGCCATTGGTAGAAATTGATGGTACCTTTATGTATGGTAGATATAAGCATCGGCTATTGCTAGCTGTGGCATAGGACAGCAGTGGGAGAATCCTTGATTACGTTCGCAATAATAACGGGAGTCAATCGATGGTCGGGTTTCTTCCTATCTAGGTTAAGGAGGCATGTACGCTCAACCCGATATATGCGTTATATCGGATCGGGACCCTGGAATACTAGCCGCAATAGAGCGCCAGGGAAGCCTGTGGCATCGCACACACCATCGATATTGCCTAAGGCATGTTGCATCCAACTACTACGGGCAACATCGATCTAAAAGTCAGTGACGGCAAGTGACCAATATGGGTATGTAATATCTATTAATATAAATTTGTTTGAAATATTCAATTTATTCTCAATTGAAGAGTGGTATGTAATATTCTCTATCAACATATATTGGTAGGGTACGAGATCAATAAGGATTGTTTTCAAGAGATGTTGGCAAGTTTACGATCAGATAACGAAGAAGGCGCAAACTACCTATGCAATATTCCTTTCGAACAGTGGACACAAGCATATGACGACGACCTACGATATGGTCATATGATCTCAAACCTGGCCGAATGCATAGATTCTGTTCTAAAAGGAACGTGTCATCTTCCGATAATATCGGTTGTGCGAGAGACATATTTTCGTTTAGCGGCACTATTTCTGAAGCGAGCAGCGAGTTATAAAGGCCAAATGCAAGGAGGCCATGTATGGAGCGCGAAGGTCTTGTGAGAAATTAAAAGGGGGAAGGCACTGGCCAACACCATGCATACAGTGTGTCACGATCGCGACAACCTATGGTTTCATATGACGGAGTTTAACAGACCGAACCAAGGTATTGTTGGCGGGCAGTATGGTGTACACTTGAGAAATAGGACCTGCGACTGTGGGATATTTGATGCACTTCGTTACCTATGCGTTCATGTACTTGCGGCTTGTCAGAATCTCCGTCTTGATCCCATGAGCTATGTCGACGAAGTGTATAAATTAGAAAACATGTACAACGTGTGGAGACACTTATTCCCACCGACCCTAGATGAGCGTAAGTGGTCGTCGGTATCGCTTACCTTCAGTATAAGTTGTTGTCGGATAGACAAGCGAGGCATAAACCAAAAGGTCGACCTTGCTCGAGTAGAATACGCAACAATATGGATATCTGAGAAACGAGCAACCAACGTAGGTTGTGCGGATGGTGCAGGAACTCAGGCCATACATCTCGCTCGTGTCTAAATCGGAATAGTTGACAGTCTTCTTAACTTTTTTTTGTCTATTGGTGTCTATGCAAATTCTATTTATTTGTTGATGAAAACGGTGAACTTTTGTAGAAGGACTAATTTGGAAAAAAAAAACCTTTAAGTTACAATAAAATTACAAATATTGGACTTTTATTTTTAAAATTAAATTTCAATAAAAATTAAACAAATTCTATTTTATTAAAGATATTAAAATTAAATTACAAAAAATAAAAATAACTTTTTAATTTATTAAATATATTATAACTAAATTACAAAAATTAAAATTAAAAAAACTTCTTATTTTATTAAATATATTAAAACTAAATTACAAAAAATAAAAATAAAAATAACTTCTTATTTTATTAAATATATTAAAACTAAATTACTAAAAATAAAAATAAAAAAACAACTTCTTAATTTATTAAATATATTAAAACTAAATTACAAAAAATAAAAATAAAAATAACTTCTTAATTTATTAAATACATTAAAACTAAATTACAAAAATAAAAAATAAAAACTTCTTATTTTATTAAATTTATTAAAACTAATGTAATATCCTGATTTTGGGGGTCTGTGCATTTGGTATGTTGCATGGCTAAATTAGTAGGTTAAGGCCTTGAGGTGTGTATTAGGCTCAGGTTTGGGCATAAACCTGGGTTAAATTGATTATAAATAGTGTTAGTTTATAAATTAAGTTAAGTAAGTATGTTTAGTAGCAAGTTGGGCTTGTAGCCCAACGTTTGGAGGTGCTATAAGTGGGCATGTAGGTGGCGTCACAAGGGGGAGGAGTTTGGGCCTAGTGTGGCCGCTTGGGGCCTAAATTGATGGGTCAAAATTCGACACTCCTAGGGGAAGGGGGAGGACGGCATGTGCTACAATTTAGGAGCTTGAATTCTTTTATTTTTGGATAATTAAAAGATGATAATAGGGAAGGGAAGAGTTGGTTTTAAGGTGGTCTCTTTTAAAGGGTAAGATAATGATTAAGTTATCAGTTGAGATAAGAGCTATCAGGAGAGAGCGAGTTGGCTGGAACTCCAACTCTGTGTGTGTGTGTATTGCCGAAATTTAGTAGCCAAAGTGTCCATCTTTTCTTTTATTTTTTCCTCTTTTCTTTCTCATCTTTTCTCTCAAGCCGAAATTCTTTTCTTCCTTTTCTCTCTGCTTCTTGACAAAGCTGAAATTCCCTAGCCTTATTCTCCTTTCCAAAATTCTTCTAAAGCTGAATGCCCTGGTTCCCATCTTCTTCTCCCATAGCCAACCTCTTCTGGGTAGTCTTTTTTTTCCCGAAGGTGCACCATAGCCGAATACACCTCTTTAGTTTGGTAAGTTTTCGGGATTTTCTTCTCTGCGATTTCTCTCTACTTCAATTAGTATCTAACCCGAATCATATTTTTCCTAAGGCTCTATCGACTTCACTCTCTGCTATTGGTAGCCGAATACTATCTTGCTGTGCCCTGTATTGCCGATTTGTGGAAAAGCCGAAGGTAGGTTGGTGGTAGGTTCACCAAATGGCCACTTTCGTGTTCTTTCCTCTTTGGCCGAATGTTGTATGGTACTCGATTGGTTGTGATCAGCTCATTGGTTTAATCTTTTGGGCTTGGCCGAATGTAGGTAGGAAGGCGACAATTTCTTAAGGGCTTTTCGGGATTCAACAGATTAGGTAAGGGTTCGTTTTAAGTATACGATTAATTTAATTAATTGGATCTCATCGTTTTATTGGTTTAGTGACCAAGGAGTTATTATGGACACTAATAACAGTCAAGCGATAGGAGGGGTTGGATCTGTAAACCCAACGCTAAAGTACAAGAAACGATTAGTATCGGGCGTGCGAGATTGGCCATCCGGGTGCGGGCTGACATCGAAAGTAAATCGTAGGCCGATAGTCGTAGTCTCGAGTGACAGTAGCGTAGAAGCAGTAAAAACGCTAGTACGAGAACCAAGTGTGTAACTTTTGCACACTTTCTTTACTTAATATGTTAATTGTTATGTGTTGATAAAAGCCGGAGGGACGGCTGTGGTTACCAAAATACCCTTGTGGGTAACAGGCGAAGATGTCGGGTAAGTGGTTATGTTTCTTGTGTTGATTGTGATCTATGAGAGCATGATATTCTGTATACATAATTATGTATGTTAAGCATGATCATACTGATATTGTTCGCATGAATATATGTTATGGGTAATGAGAGGAGGGGGAGTATGATCTATCAGACTGTCACTAGTGATTTGGTATCACACAGTGGGTTGGCCCCACATATTATAAAGATTGTGACTAAGTCTCAGTGGTTTGGTACCACATATGTTTATTTATGACTTCGGTCACCAGTGGTTTGGCACCACCAGTGGTTTGGTACCACAAGGGTAGATTTGGGAGACACGGATGGATACCTAGGTTGATGGGTTACATGACATGCATATTGGTATTTGAATTTGTGTAAGAGCTTAATTTCTTTTGGGATGGGGATTTACACACTAAGTCTAGGTGACTCACCTCTTCCTTTATATTTTACAGATAAACCTTAGATCGTGGATTTGTTAGGAGTGGACTCGAGGTGGCCATGCTCAGCATTCGTTTTAGATCGTGGATTTGGAGCCGGAGTGGACTCGATGTGGCCATGCTCAACATTCGTTTTATTATAAAGTTTTCATTTGGACATAGTTGTTTAATTGTTTTGGGTTTTCGGCGTTGTAATAAGGTCATTGAACTTTTATTTTGGGACGTTTTGTTTGGTTGTTTCTATAACTTTCGTTAAGCATACAGTAAATATGGTGGTTGTTTTCAAAACCTCGATAAGTACTTGTTTTCGACATGTTCTTGATTAAGTAATAAATGCGAGTAACAATAAGACAACTAAGTTTTTTCTAAAACAAGTTTTAACACGTTTAAACGTCACAAGACTCAACTTTTCTCTAAAATTATCTAAAAGTTTCCTCCTTAAACAAATTGACAAATCGATTTTCAAAACATTTTCTTCCCTGTAGCACACCAGTTGGTTGTAGCGTTTAAATAGGGTTTGGGGTGTTACAACTAAATTACAAAAAAAAAATAACTTCTTATTTTATTAAATATATTAAAACTAAATTACAAAAAATAAAAATAAAAACAACTTCTTATTTTATTAAATATATTAAAACTAAATTACAAAAAATAAAAATAAAAAACAACTTCTTATTTTATTAAATATATTAAAACTAAATTACAAAAATAAAAAATAAAAATAACTTTAATTTATTAAATATATTAAAACTAAATTACAAAAAATAAAAATAAAAACAACTTCTTAATTTATTAAATATATTAAAACTAAATTAAAAAATAAAAATAAAAATAACTTCTTATTTTATTAAATATATTAAAACTAAATTACAAAAATAAAAATAAAAAACAACTTCTTAATTTATTAAATATATTAAAACTAAATTACAAAAAATAAAAACTAAAAAACAACTTATTTTAGTATATTACAATAAAAAATTAAACAACTTCTATTTTATTAAATATATTAAAATTAAATTACAAAAAACAACTATTATTTTATTAAATATATTAAAACTAAATTACAAAAAATAAAAATAGCTTTTTATTTTATTAAAAAATTAAAATTAAATTACATATAAAAATAAACAACTTTTATTTTATTGAAGATATTAAAATTAAATTACAAACACAAATAAAAACCACTTTTATTTTATTAAAAATAAAAAATTATTACAATTAAACAATAAAAAAGCCCGTCCGAATCAATGTTGATGACGGTCGGAATCATGCCACAGGGGTGGTCTCTGATTCTGTATTGGATTCCTCCTTCTTCTAGCTTCAAGGGGTCGTGTAACCTCGGTGAGGGATTACGGTTCCTCCGTGAGTGGAGTGCAGTTGTGGGTGTTGGGAGGATGACCCACCTTAATAAAATAACGATTGCGGAGGTGTTTGCATAAACCACGGAGGGGGTGTCTAAATCCGTCTGCCAAGGAGACCGGTAAAAAGAAGTGCTCCCCGAAGGCGCCTCCTGTGATCCCTCATGCGACGGCGCCTCAAGATCGACTGGCCAGTCGGAGTAGTCGGGAGCGGACTCGAACCAGGTCATACATTCCAACCTGGGGTGGAACTGGGAAAAGGAAACATATATGGGTTAGGATACATATAAGGGCTAGAAGTGACTTTTGGCATAAAGGCCAAAGGCTGTAATGTCGGTGTCGTGATGATGTCTTGAAGTGATGGGCATTGACTATGTCGCTATTGTTGATGGTCCCTCCTCATCACCCTTTCTCCTTGAATTTAAAAGGCCCCGTCGTTCCCTTTGTTCACGAAGTTACCGTCGCCTCTCTTCTTTTGACAATAAATACGGCTTACCATGGATCCTAAACTATGGCATGTATTTCGGCACGCACGCTAACTCTGAAATGACGATCGATTCCCGGATAGGTAAATAGTCATACTAGTTCTCCCACATCTTGATATGTGCTGACCAAAATCTTGGTCAATCCGTGTGCAACTGTCATAAGTCGATTTTGTGCTCATCATCGAGCTCCTCAGGTGGTACGGGAATCGGTTGTCAGAATCTAAATTGTTGCAGAACCCGATCTGACTGGTGCATCTCCACGGTCGCATAGTTGATCAATGGGACCCTCACGTGCCAAATGTTTTGATTTTGCAAGAACTCCTCCGGAATTACTGCCCGAATTGCCGGATCCTCGTACGGTGTCCATTGAAACTATATTAACATGACCAAAATATTAGTTATATACATAATACTAAACACTATGTACGAAATACTAAATTATAAATACGAAATTCAAAACTTACTTGTGATTTCGACCGTTGGTCCAATAGAAACCGTATATCTTCAAGCGAGGTAGGTATTCCAACATAACTCGCCGAATGGTTCCACCTAATTAAATAAATTTTTAGCATACAATTATACTTTAAATCTACGTAATAATTGTAAAATATAACATTAAATTTACCTCGTTATCAGTGGAAATGAATATGGGTGGTCTGAAACACCCCAAACCCAATTTCAAAAAGCTTGACCGGATTTGATATGTTCCTCGAGTAAAACTTTAGCAAATTCTCGCTTTGTTTAAGAAAAACTTGATGATTTTGAATAAAGCAGTTAACTTAAAGATCGGGTTGAAATCAAATTGTAAAGTAAATTTGTTTCTTCTTAAAACATTATTTTTAAGAGAAATTAATAAGTTAAAGTAAAACCAAATTTAATGAAAAATTTATTATTACTTTATAACATATATATATATATATTAGTGTAGAAAACATTTTAAATTATTTATCGAAAAACCATTTAGTTATTTAATTAATAATTGTTCATGGCGAAAAATAAATCCAAACACAAGAATTAAAAACAGTTCATAGTGGCCTTATTACATAAAAATAGCAAAACCCATAATAAATTCTAAATAAGTTTAATAAGTTTAATTTGGAAAATCTCCAAAATACTTTATTGAGCATTGGCCACCAAGTAGTCCTCGCTGACCCAATCCATCGCGCTAAGAGTCATCTGAAAAATTATCCCACAAAAGGGGTGAGTCATAAACTCAATGTGTAACACATACATTAAAAAGCCCATTTGATCATAGCCTTTAAGCCCATTAATAACACATATAGCCATAGGCCCATTTTTAGTCATATTTGGCCAAAAGCCCATTTTTATAGCAGATCAAATAATAATCATTTAAAATCACATGGATATATACATATAATGAAATGCAAACCGGCCCACCTAAATATCCATCCGCTACACACCACCAGTACCAACCAATCACACCGTGGGGATTACTAAATCGACCCTCCATCCGCTACACACCATCGAAGGCAGATTCTGCAGTCAACATGCACATCGCCCTTATAATTTTGTGGCAAGGCCACCAGACAAATGTGACCGAAGTCACCAGATTCAAAATATGTGACCGAAGTCACCAGATTCACATATGTGACCAAGTCACCGGATTCAAATATGTGACCAAGTCACTGGATTATGTGGTAAAACCAGGAATACTTCCCTTTATCAATTTTACCCATATGCCCATGCACATACATATTATTTAGTTTTCATGCCATTTACCCCAAAATCATAATATAGTCATACTTATTTCACATTTGTGCATATAGCAAAATGAGCGAAATATTGGGGTAAACATACACGAATATCGTATACCACTTGAATGGTATCTACAATCATTATCAAACATATTGTCATATAAATCACATTTAATAAAGATCTATGAGATTTTAGTGTAATGTTACACACCTTATGACTATGAGAGCGATACCTTCCCACTCGTCAACACCTAGTTAATTATCACACTTGATTAGTATACACTATTACTAATAAAACTATACTATTGATGAGGATCTAAATCCTTACCTCAATTCTCGAACAACCATTATTTGTGGTTTTTCTCGCTAGATGGATCAAAACCATTGACAACCTACTAACGAAAAGTGGTTCGATTATGCATACGACTTCAAATAACCGATCTTCGTTAGCGGAGGGTCCACAACCCGTGGAAAATCTCGTATACCGTCTGACCCTTCGTTTGAAGTTTGAGGTAAAAGCAGAGCCTCCTCTCTTCCAAACACTCCGTCTTAGCTCTTTTGAACCTATCTTGTTAGTCTCGAATTCACCCCAAAATAAAGTTGATTAATAAACTATCTAAAAGAGCGATATAACCGAAAGAGATAATTCTTACCTTGGATGATTTCAAAGATCTCTCCTTAAATGTTGGTTTCAAAAAGGATCCTTAACAATCCCTTCCAAAATTTCGGCCTAGGAGAAAAAGAATGAGAGAATTAAGTTTCTAAATCGGCTATTCTAAAAGAAATAATGAAAACACTTAACAAAAATCCTTACTTAACCACTTGAAGATTCGGCCTTGTCAAAGTAGAAGAAAAGAAATGATGATTCGGCTTGAACAAAAAGAAGAGAAAAATATGGTATTTTTGGCTATGGTGGTTTCGGGTTTCCAACAAAAGAAAAGAAAGATTGAGATGAAAATGGAAGATGATTCAGTTTGACAAAAGAGAAGAAAAGAATGTTGATTTGGTTTTGGTAGAAGGTGGTTTCGGTTGAAAGTGAAAAAGAAAGAAAAATGAAAGAAGAAAGAAAGAGAAAAGGAAGAAAAAGATAATGATAATGATGATTTCCAAAAGAAAAGGGATGAGTTTAGGGACTTATGTGCATTCGGCCAAGAGGGAAAAAGTGAAGAAAATAGGTCTTTGAACTTTGGTATTTTCGGTTACAAAGAGGAAGAAAAAGATGTTATGTTTAGGAGAAAAGAAACTAGAAAGACTTTTCAAACCGAAATGGCAAATTGCAAAAGACCAAAAGAAGAAAAAGACTTCTCTTTGTGTAGATAAGCATTCGGCTATGAACAAGGTTTTGAGAGAAAATTGGTTAAAATTTTGGCCAACTAACACCCTATTGCCTATGCAAAATTAGTGAACCTTACCCACATAATCCCTTTTTTCCTCCTCAATTCTTCCCCATCAATCCCTTGATTCCTAACACAATTAAACCTTCTCCCCTTAGCCCCTAAAGCTGACTAGGTTCATGGTCAAATGACCATGAAAAAGCTTCAAAACATCCTCCTTTCTTCAAGCCTTTTGTCCCCTATCTTACCATATCATCATGATCCCATGCCATAACTTCTAGCTTGCCTTTTTCATATGGTCTACTAACCAAAAATAAGAAGATGACTATCCATTCTAGAATAGTCTTGGCCGACACTATAGGAAAGAAAATAAAATAAAAAAAATTAAAATTCTTCCATTTGCTAGCTAGGGGATTCGAACCTCTCTCCTCATGCATTCACTCATGCACCATTACCACTTTGCCAAATAACTTATTATGCTTTAAACCACTTGTCAATATTTCTTAAAGCCTATCTTGCTTAGCTCCATCTTAATTATTAAAAACTTAATATTTCACTAAGCATTCACTTACATAATGAAGTTCAAAAATAAACTTCCAAAACACACTCAATCATATTTAGGCATGCAACAACATTCAATTAAGTAGAGATGCATAACCCTAATTATCGGATGTTCTGACTCTACCTCTAAAAAATAATTTCGTCCTCGAAATTACCTATTGGAACAAGTGAGGTATTGTCAGAGCATCGCTTCCTCCGGTTCCCACGTAGCTTCTTCCGATCCATGATTACACCATAACACTTTGTGAGAGGAACCGATTTTCTCCGTAAAACCTTTACATCTCGCTCGAATTTGAATTGGCTCCTTATAGGAGAAATCTAGTCTTAATTCCACCTCCTCAATTGGCACTACATGATTTGGATCGGCCGTAACGACGTAACATTGAAACATGGAACACATCGTGCATTTGCTTCAACGAAGGCAAATCTAAGCGATATGCCACAGATCCGACCGCTTCACAACTCGATAAGGTCCAATGAACACAGGACTTAACTTCCTTTGCGACCAAATCTCATCACCTTTTTCCAAGGTGAAACTTTTAGGAAAACTTGATCCCCCAAGAAACTCTATTTCTTTCCGCTTAAGATCGTATCGACTTTTGTGCGTCGGATGCTTCCTTTAATCGAGCCGGATTACCTTAACCTTTTCTTGGATTCACCACTATTTACGGACCCGAACTTGACGTTCCTAGTTACATCCAACACGTAGGAGTGCGACACTTCCGTCCATATAGTGCTTCATACGGTGCCATCGAATCTTGGCTTAGTAAGCTGTTGTTGTACATAAATTCCGCTAACGGTAAGAACTCTTCCCAACTTCCTCTGAACTCCATTACACATCCCTTAACATATCTTCTAAGATTTGGATTACTCGCTCGATTGTCAGTCGATTGTGGATGAAATCTTGATCTTGAAGTCAATCGGTGCCCAAAGCCCGATGCAATACTTTCCAAAATCGAGGCGTAAACCTCGGATCTCTATCCAAATAATCGACAATCGGCACTCCATGCAATCTCACAATCTCACCACATATAACTTTGCCAATTTTGCAAAGAGTAATCAACCGAAATGGGATAAAATATGCGATTTAATCAATCGGTCCACTATTACCCATCTGAGTCTTTCTTAGTAGGCGTAAGAGAAGCCCACTAACAAAGTCCATGGTGATTCTTTCCCACTTCCTTTGTAGAATCTTTATCGGTTGTAGTAATCCCGAAGGTACTTGATGTTCAACCTTGACTTGCTGACACGTTAAGCACTTTCCTACAAATTTCGTAACTTTTCGCTTAAGACCAGGCCACCAAAACTGATCTCGCAAATCTCGATATAACTTACTTCCTCCAAGATGCATAGCATAAGGGCTACTATGCGACTCCTGAAGAATCTTTTGCCTCAACTCCTAATCCCTCGGCATACAGATTTTACCTTTGAAACATAATACCCCATCACTGTTAATACCATAATCTTCTAATTCCCCACTCTGCACCTGCCGAAGTTTTATACTCATATCTTCGTCTATCAATTGTTTCTCTTTCACTTAACTCAACCATGTCGGCCTTACTTGTAATTCTGCCAACAAGCTTCCGTTGTCGTAAAGACTAAGATGTGCAAACATCGCCCTTAAATCTAACACCACTTTCTGACTTAGAGCGTCTGCCACCACATTTGCCTTGCCCGGGTGGTACTCAATAGAACAGTCGTGGTCTTTCAACAATTCTATCCACCTTCGCTGCCTTAAATTCAGTTCTTTCTGAGTCAGTAGATATTTCAGACTCTTGTGGTCCGTGTATATCACTGACTTTTCCCCGTATAAATAATGTCTCCAAACTTTAAGAGCAAAGACTACTGTTTGCCAACTCCAAATCGTCGTCGGGTAATTAACCTTGTGTGGTCTCAAGCTGCCGAGACGACACGCAACTATCTTCCCGTCTTGCATCAGAACACATCCTAATCCCGTGTGAGAAGCGTCACAATACACGACGAAATCCTTCCCTGCCTCAGGCTGAATCAAAATCAGAGCTTCAGTCAAAACCCTCTTGAGCTTCTCAAAGCTCTCTTGCTACTTATCAGCCCACACGAAAGGTACTTTCTTTCTCAACAATTTCGTTAAAGGTGCAGCTATCGATGAAAATCCTTCAACAAATCTTCTGTAATAACCTGCTAATCCCAAGCTGCGAACCTCGATTCACGGACTTGGGTGGTTTCAATCTAATCTGACCTCAATCTTCCGAGGATCCACCTTATCCTTCCGCAGACACCACGGGGCCTAAAAGCGTAACTTCCTTCACCAAAATTCACACTTCTTGAATTTGGCATATAGCTCTTCTCCTTTAAAACTTGCAACATAATCAGGAGATGCTTATCATGCTCCATTTCGGACTTAGAATACACCGGGATGTCGTCTATGAACACCACGATGAATTTATCCAAGTAGGGTTGAAAAATCCAGTTCATCATATCCATGAACGCATTGGTGGGGCATTCGTCAATCCGAATGGCATTACCGTAAATTCATAATGCCTATATCTAGTTGGAAAGTCGTCTTATGGATATCCGCTTCTTTCACCTTAGTCGATGATACCCGACCTTAAATCAATCTTTGAGAATACCGCAGACTCCTTTAAGTGATCGAACAAGTCGTCAATCCTCGGTAAAGGATACTTGTTCTTGACGGTCGACTTATTCAAGCTGCCGTAATCTATACACATCCTCATCGTTACATCCTTCTTCTTCTACGAATAGGACCGGTTCTCCCCATAGAGACACACTAGGTCGAGATAAATCCACGATCAAGCAACTCACGAATCGAGCCTTAAGCTCAACTAACTCCTTGGTGCCATTACACATGGAGCAATAGAAACTAGCGCCATTCCGGGCAATAATTCAATCCGAATTCTACCTCTCGATCCGGAGGCAATCACGGAAGTTCTTAGGAAAAACATCTACAAATTCATTCACAGATCCGACTTCTTCAGCATTGCCTCCTTAGCCTCCAAGGCACTCACCAACATCAAAAGGCTACACATCCCTTTCTAACCATCTTTTACGCCTTAAGAGCGGATACTACATTTGATAAGTAGTTCAGTCTCTCACCCATCATTACAACTTCTTTGTCATCAAAAGTTTTTAAGGACATCCGCTTAGCAGCACAATCCACATTTGCACGATACTTCACTAGCCAATCCATGCCTAAGATCAGGTCGAATTCCCCGAATGGCACCTCCATTAAATCAGCCGAAAATTGCGTCCCTTGAACTTCTAAAGGCACTTCCTTAAAAAGTTTGTCTATTACTCATATCATCCTAAAGGACTAAATACGATCATCTTCCTAAATGCGATCTCGAAGTCACATGCAAAGTTCCGGATACTTCACTAGCGATATAAGAGTGAGTTGACCCTATATCTATCAAAGCAATAAAGGGCAACCCGAAATCGAAACGTGCCGTGATAACATTAGGTGCGCCACTTTGTCTTCTCGTGATTTAACTGCATATACCGAACTGGCTGTCTCACCTCGCTACTACTCGCCTCTGCACGATGTTCGCGACCTCTACTAGAACCATTACCCCTTTCATTTAGACCACGGCCCTTATATTTCATTGTTCACCTCTGCTAGCTTTGATTAACACCACGACTTCTTGGGCAGTTCTTATCTGAATTCATCGGGCAATCCTTGATCATATGATCTTTAGACCCGCACTTGAAACATCTCCCGGTCTTTTTCCAACATTCTCTCGGATGCATCTTCCCACATTGAGCACACGCACGATGTTGTCCACCCGTCATGATCTGCTGACTTCACGGCCCATCATTTCTTGGTTTCTTTTGAAAATTTCTGGATGACCCTGAAGACCCAAAGCTTCTCTTATTTTTATTCTGGCCTCTGTCCCGGTTCTGTCTCTCAGTCCGCTTAACTTCTTTAGCTATTCTTGCCCTTTCTACTAAGATTGCAAAATCTCTTTCCCGGTGTGGAGCAATCAACACTCGCAGTTCATCTCTCAATCCATCCTCAAATCTGACACACCGCTCATAATCAGTAGATACTATCCCTCTAGCATATCGACTAAGTCGCAAGAACTCTGCTTCATATTCAGCTATCGACTTATTTCCTTGCACTAAATTCAAAAACGTCTTTCTCTGGGAGTCGATGTAACTAGCTCCAACGTATTTTCCTTGAACTTAACTTTAAAATACCCCAATCCACTCGATCCACGGGTACTCTCCTTGATAGTGAGCCACCACCGGTAAGCCTCATCACGGAGTAGTGAAACAAACACCTTTCGACTTTTCTTCTGCGGTCGGTCTAAATAAATCCATGATCCTTTCGTTGCCTCCAACTAATATTCACTACATTTGGAGCTACTCCCGATACTCCCTAAAACCTCGGCTCCATTTGATCTAAGTCTCTCGACATCGACTTTCGAGACCCATTTTCCGTACTAGCTTCGCTACTTGTTCCAAAACTTCATGACCTGACTTGTGATCTGCGTCACCTCCTCCATTTTGCTCTTGAAATTCCACCCAACAAATTAGGTGGCGAGCTTTATTTTCGAACCTTGACGGATCTAACTGGTTCAAACACGGTCATTCTTCCTCTCGCATCCATGACGACCCGTCCCCTAAAACTCATGTCTACTACGCGTATTATCTTTTTCTGAAAAAGTCTTATGCATTAGAGTCTTTTCACTTCTTATTAAAAGAAAGTTTTATCTGATGAGATATTTATTCGATTGGTTTTTCAGTAGTAGTACACATACACCTAGCGTCCATGTCTCTAAAGTATAGTTTCCTTAGGCTTATCATACATTCATATCACTTTTTCAATAAAAGTACTTACGATGGATGCGGTCGAGAACTCGGTGCCATGCTTCTATAAAACCATTCTAACTAAAGAAAATTTTTTAAAAAGTTATTTGGGCCTAATTTTGAAAGCGTTGTGAGCTTCACAACCCAAGGTAGGAAGTTTAAAGCGGGCTCGATACCAAGTTAAAACACCTAAACCCTACCCAAAAAGCTAATCGAATTTGATATGTTCCTCGAGTAAAACTTTAACAAAATTCTCGCTTTGTTTAAGAAAAACTTGATGATTTTGAATAAAGCAGTTAACTTAAAGATCGGGTTGAAATCAAATTGTAAAGTAAATTTGTTTCTTCTTAAAACATTATTTTTAAGAGAAATTAATAAGTTAAAGTAAAACCAAATTTAATGAAAATTTATTATTACTTTATAACATATATATATATTAGTGTTGAAAACATTTTAAATTATTTATCGAAAAACCATTTAGTTATTTAATTAATAATTGTTCATGGCGGAAGAATAAATCCAAACACAAGAATTAAAAAGCAGGTTCATAGTGGCCTTATTACATAAAAATAGCAAAACCCATAATAAATTCTAAATAAGTTTAATAAGTTTAATTTGGAAAATCTCTAAAATACTTTATTGAGTATTGGCCACCAAGTAGTCCTCATTGACTTAGATCCATCGCTAAGAGTCATCGAAAAATTATCCCACAAAGGGTGAGTCATAAACTCAATGTGTAACACATACATAAAAGCCCATTTGATCATAGCCTTTAAGCCCATTAATAACACATATAGCCATAGGCCCATTTTAGTCATATTTGGCCAAAAGCCCATTTTATAGCAGATCAAATAATAATCATTTAAAATCACATGGATATATACATATAATGAAATGCAAACCCAGCCCACCTAAATATCCATCCGCTACACACCACCCGTACCAACCAATCACACCGTGGCGATTACTAAATCGACCCTCCATCCGCTACACACCATCGAAGGCAGTTGCTGCAGTCAACATGCACATCGCCCTTATAATTTTGTGGCAAGGCCACCAGACAAATGTGATCGAAGTCACCAGATTCAAAATATGTGACCGAAGTCACCAGATTCACACATGTGACCGAAGTCACCGGATTCAAATATGTGACCGAAGTCACCGGATTATGTGGTAAAACTACCAGAATACTTCCCCTTTATCAATTTTACCCATATGCCCATGCACATACATATTATTTAGTTTTCATGCCATTTACCCCAAAATCATAATATAGTCATACTTATTTCACATTTATACATATAGAAAAATGAACGAAATATTGGGGTAAACATACCTGAATATCGTATACCACTGAATGGTATCCACAATCATTATCAAACATATTGTCATATAAATCACATTTAATAAAGATATATGAGATTTTAGTGTAATGTTACACACCTTATGACTGTGAGAACGATACCTTCCCGCTCGTCAACACCTAGTTAATTATCACACTTAATTAGTATACACTATTACTAATAAAACTATACTATTGATGAGGATCTAAATCCTTACCCTCAGATTCTCGAACAAGCTGTTATTTGTGGTTTTCTTAGCTAGATGGATCAAAACCGACAACCCACTAACGAAAAGTGGTTCGGTTGTACGCACGACTTCAAATAACCGATCTTCGTTAGCAGAGGGTCCACAACCCGGTGGAAAATCTCGTATACCCGATACAGCCCTTCGTTTGAAGTTTGAGGGTAAAACAGAGCCTCCTCTCTTCCAAACACTCCGTACCGCTCTTTTCGAACCTATCTTGTTAGTCTCGAAATCACCCCTAAAATAAAGTTGATTAATAAACTATCTAAAAGAGCGATATAACCGAGAAAGAGATAATTTTTACCTTGGATGATTTGAAAGATCTCTCCTTAAATGTTGGTTTCAAAAGGATCCTTAACAATCCTTCCAAAGTTTGACCTAGGAGAAAAGAATGAGAGAATTAAGTTTCTAAATCGGCTATTCTAAAAGAAATAATGAAAACACTTAACAAAAATCCTTACTTAACCACTTGAAGATTGGCCTTGTCAAAGTAGAAGAAAAGAAATGATGATTCGGCTTGAACAAAAAGAAGAGAAATATATGGTATTTTTGGCTATGGTGGTTTCGGGTTTCCAACAAAAGAAAAGAAGATTGAGATGAAAATGGAAGATGATTCAGTTTGACAAAAGAGAAGAAAAGAATGTTGATTTGGTTTTGGTAGAAGGTGGTTTCGGTTGTGATGGCTGTCGATTCCACCAATATAAACCTACACCTAGTTGCAAAATTAAGCAGTATAGGGAGTAGGGTCGATCCCACAAAGACTGGTTTTACTAAAAAATCGTTTATCTCTTGACTAGGTTAGTGTTTGGGCAATAGTCGTGCCCGCGACGTTAGGGGGAGTAAAAATGTCAAACCTGAAATAGACACAGAAAATAAAAAGTAAAAAGTAACAGATTAAATAAGAAAATAAATTGAAAGAGTATGAAAAGAAATCGATAAACTTAGCTCAGCCTCAAGCACGGGTTTTTCCGTCTTTGACCCGATCCTCGAAATTAGATGAACTCGTCTTTTAGATAAGCTAATTATAGCTACCAAAGGCGCCTCGAGAACCAACTCTTCCTTGTGTAAATTAGCTATGAAACGTCCTATAACTAACCTTACCGATCGAACAACCTACGAAACGTTCGCGGTTTAGAACTCAATGACTTTGCGTTCTAGAAAACCTAGCTCGAACCAATGCCCTCAAACGTTGGGACATTTATATCCGGTTACTATTTCCTTGCGGAACCAAACAGCAATCCCCACTTGCACGCCAATATGTTCACGGAAGACCAATTAGACAATCGATCCTTTGAATTCCAAGCTGACGTCTAGTCGGGCTAACTCAAGCAGCGTCTTTTTGACTTAGTACGACTTGACTTTATGAGTGACGAAGTCATACTCTTAATCCGGAGAAATAATAAGTATCGAAAATCGAGAGTTGAATAGCTCGAGTTCGTAACTCACGGGTTTTTGATGGGGTTAATACCGGCTTAAGGCTGAAAGGGGTTTAGTGTGGCATGATTTTACTCATGCTTAAAGGTGATGGAAAGGGTTTGGGTTTTTGTAAAGGATGATGGAATTTTAGGAAGGAAGGGGGACTTGGAAGGTAATTAAACCAATTTCGGAAAAGGAACAAAAATTGGATTGGGATTGGCAGAATATGGACGTTGGCTTGAAAGAAAAAAAAACAAAAGAAATCCTACTTAAAATTGAAATAGGAAAAGAGAAAACAATTCCAAATAGGAATAGGAAAAGAGAGAATTGATTAATTGATGATTTTCCAATTACATTTAACCCTATTTATACTAAATGGATTTACTAAAATAGGCTTAACTAAATTAATATAAAATCTTAAAATAAAAATAAAAATAAATAAATAAAATAAAATAAACTATATATAGAGTTTTCTATATTTGGCTTTTACAAAGTCAAATTGCTTGATGAGTCCTTGGCTTCCTCCATCTTTTTTATTTGGCCCCATTTCCATGATTTTCTATCTATTTTGCCCTTTTCAGCATGTTTTTGATCAATTGCGTCCCTAACAAGAATTAAATCATAAAAATGCAAATTAGCAGGGATTAATTTCAGAAATACACCGAATTAAATACAAGAAATCATGCAAAATAATCATGTTATCAATTCCCCCTACTTAGCTCATGCTTGCCTCAAGCATGTTGCTCGTTCAAACATTAAAATTAATTCCACAATTTATTAAGACCGAGCCTCTTTTTCGCATCCTTACTCAATGTAGACAACATAGGCAAAAATAATTTAATAAATGCTCAGAACATATAGTTTAATTAACAAGACAAGTGTCATAACATTCGATATATGCAAACTAGATAATTTCATTAAATAGAGTTTGATTTCGATAAATTGCAAGGCATTATTAATATATTTTTTAGAAAAATAAACTAGACATGGTCAAACCTTTTTACGCGAACTAGGATGACAACCCAAGCACCCTATCCGGTTACTCGATTCGGCGGTCTTTATTATTGGGCTCATAGCGGAATGTTATTAAGCCATCGACTAAATCCTCGAACCTTTTACGCGAACTAGGATGACAACCCAAGCACCTACCCGGTTACTCAATCCGGTCACATTTTCGAGACTTTCATTCATAACTCGAGCCTTTATTTATTTAAGTTTTATTATTATTATATATATATATATATATATTTCATTCCTTTTTTTTCTCATGCACAAGCAAATATTTTTTCTCAATCAACCAATTCATGAAAATCTAGCTTCATACATCAACATTAAAACACAAGTGTCGATTAATATATATACTTGAGCATTTTTTTAAAAAAATTTTACCCAATTGTCCAAGTTGACCAAGTATGAGTTAAAGGCTCAGTGTCAAATAAATCGTTGAATGAATTCAATACAAGATTGAACATATGCAAAAGAGAAACATGCAGCCAAAATCAATCAACCATCCATGCATACTTACTATATTCATCCCCCCTACTTATTCTAAGCTTGTCCTCAAGCATGTGCATATTATAGATAGTAAGAAAAAAAATCAGTAGCTCAAAATAAAATGAAAAGTTTAGAATACTCCCCATGTGTTTCTTCAATGATTTTGTCGATGTTGGGGGTAGTGGTTTTGTAGGATATCAAGAATTGTGGAGACTTGAGTCTCCATCATTCCAAGTCTCGCCTCGATTCGTTCTAAACGATCCTCCACAAGCGGAGGTTGTTCCTCGCGTTCTCTTGTATCAATTGTAGGCGTTGGCGAAAAACCATATTCTCACGAGTAGTTCGTGTACACGGAGGACAAAATAAAGAGAAGTAGGGGTGTCGGCAAGCAATCCCATAGAATCCAAACAATATTTGTCTAATTTGCTCATACTATATGCACAAGTGAAAGTTGAGAAATCAATTTCAGAAAAAAGTCGAGAAGCTAGATTAGAAATAAATGATCCAAGTATAAGTGGACGGTTGTATCGCAAAACGGCATGAAAATTAGGTGCAAACCAATATCCTAGATTAACTTTCAAAACCGAATACATGCACCACAAAAAGAACAGTTCAGTTTTAGTTAAAGCAGCTGATGCATCATTTTTACCCGAAAAGCTGAATGCCAAAAATCGGTGTATATATCTCAAAGCGAGTTCATGCACCAATAAGCCTTTTGTGGATTTCGATTATACAAATGATCAGAATTAGTTAAAACACGATAAACATGCTGTGCATCAAAGTTGTTCGGAATATCTAATGAGCGAGAATGATAAGAATCGGTGAATATCATCATGACCTATGAAACCCATATAGCGTTAAATTGAAATTGACATCCAAAGTCTTTTCCAAGCAAGCAGCAGACAATATTTTGCGTTTCAACGGTTTGCAAGGCATTAATATCGAAGCTAAAAGTTGTGTAGAATTCATACACTAATTCATAATATGCATTATAAGTGATATTAGCATATAAAGTCCAACCAATAGCATCAAAATAATGAAACACAATGACATGCATATCTAGAAGTTCAAGAGTGGGAAAATCGATTTGCTTACGGGCCGGGAGGCGGCGTTATCGGATGGCGTCGTATCGTGTTTGATGTTCGATGTTGAGAAGTCGAGAAACCACGAAGTCGACTTTCTGTTGGAATTGTATTGGCACGACTCCGTCTGTTGCGCTGGCCGTCTCGGGGTGGTCGAATGTGCTTGTTAGGCGAGTCGGGTGAATTTTCTTCTTCGGCGATGTCGATCTTGCTGTCTGGGGTGTCGGTTGTCTTGATGGTTCTCGTGTCGGTTGTCGGCGACTTGGTTTAGCGTTGAGTAACTTGTTAAATCAACCGTAGGGTGGCTTCGACGTTGTCATTAAGTCCGGACTTTTTGGGACTACGAAGTGTCGACTTCGATGGGTGTTGGCCGTCGTTGGCGTCGGGGTCTCGATGGGCGACTTGCTGTTGTGGTGGAGGTTTGGAGAGCATTGTCGTCGTCTAAATCGATAAATAGAGTGCGGTGAAAGCGGTGTCGATTTCGGTTGGTAAACCGGCCTGGATGTTATCGATCGTTTGGTTTCTAGTTCAGACCATTGTGTCCGTGGCAGCGACACAAAAGTTCGGTTCTGTTCTGAGGAAGGGGACGACGGTGGTGCACGGCAATGTCCGCGGCGACACCTGATGACGGCGGCGATGGGTGTTCACGGTACATTTTTTTGGTTGATTTTCGAAGGGTTAACGGTGGTGGTGTTTGTGGTCGTGGTTTGAGTGGTGAAGAGGTGCTATTGGTGGTAGAGAGATAGAAAAGAAGTATGGCAAAGGTGATGGTGTTGGGGTTTTTTTTTTCTTTTGGGTGCCGATCGGCTATAGTGGCGATGGGGGGTGAGATGGCGACGATGAGCGTGGGGCACGGTGGTGGAGTGGGGTTTGTCGTGGTGGAGGAGAAGAGAATAGAGGGAGGGGTGAAGGAAAGGTTTTGGCGTCGGCAATGGGAGAAGAAAATGGCGATGGTGGCGGTTTCAGTGTGCGACGGTGGTGGCTTCGGTGTGCGACGGTGGTGGCTTCGGCGACGAAGGTGACGAGCGGCGGTGATGGGTGTCTTGAGGTGTTAGGGTTTATTTTTTTGTGTGTTTGAGGAAGATGAAGAAGATGAAAGGGGTTGGGTGTTTAATTAATTTTTTTTTCCTTTTTCTATTTTCTCTTTTTTTTTCTTGGGCTGTTGGGTATTCATTTTTTTTTCTTTTTGTTTGGGTTATGTGTTGGGTCATTTGGGTGTGTGTTGGGTTAGAGGGATGGTATTGGGTGTTGGGTTTTGGTGTATGTTGGGTTTGGTTTTTTTGGGTTTTTGGTTTTGGGTAGATGGGTTAAGTTTGGGTAATGGGTATTTGGGTTAAATGGTTAAGTATATTGGGTATTAGGTTGATGGGTTATTTAAGTTTGGGTTAATGGGTTAGGTTATTGGGTTGTTTTTTGTTGGGTTGGTATTTGGGTAGTTGTTGGTGGGTTAAATGGATATTGGGTAATGGGTATTTGGGGGTGTGTGTGTGTGTGTGTGTTTTTTGAATTTTTTTAGGATTTTGGTAAATGCATGTCGCCTTCTAGCCCGTCGTGCCTGCGCCATCACTATTATCCGATTCTCGAAAAATTCATGCTCTCCATTATTTTCCTGAAAACATCAAATCAATTAAACTAAGTAAAAATTTATTTATTTACAACCTAAATTACTAAACTTTAAAATTAAATAAATTAAAAGAAATTTGGGGTGCCTCCCAAAAAGCGCTTTTGTTTAACGTCGTTAGCTCGACGACCTGTTTATTCAAATTTAGGGTTCGTCGAGAATAATCTCCTCAACTGTGTGCATTTGAAAGTTCTCGAAAAAGGGTTTTAGTCATTGCCCATTCACCTTAAAGCACTTTCGTGTTTCTTCGCTTTGAATTTCCACTGTACCATTAGAAAATAAATTAGTAATAATAAATGGTCCTATCCATTTGGATCGAAGCTTACCAGCGAAAATTTTTAAGGTGGAATCGTATAGGAGAACTTTTTGTCCTATTGAAAACTGCTTCCGAGTGATGAATTTGTCATGAAACGCCTTTGTCTTTTCTTTATAAACTCGAGCATTTTCATATGCGTCGTTTCTAATTTCCTCGAGCTCTTGGATGTCCAGTTTTGATATTTTCCTGCAGACTCCATCTCCATATTACCATCGTTTAAGCGCCCAAAATGCCTTGTGTTCTAACTTCATTTGGAAGATGGCACGGCCATCAAAACGAGTCGTAAGGTGACATGCCTATTGGTCCCTTGTAAGCCGTCCTGTAGGCCCAAAGTGCATCATTAAGCCTCGAGCTCCAATCCTTCTGTTAGGTTTAAGCATCTTTTCGAATGGATTTGATCTCTCGATTCGACACTTGACATTCGTTCGTTTGTGGATGGTAGCGGTGGAAATTGTTGAGTCACTCCATATTTCTCCATCGATGCACTTACGAGCTTGTTGCGAAATGAGTTCCTCATCACACCGATTATCGCTCGTGGAGTGCCATACGGAAAAAATAGAACTTTTAAGAAAGTCAACCACGGTTTTAGCGTTATCATTACAGTGGCTTTCGCCTCTATCCACTTAGAGACATAATCAACACTAAGAGTATATAAAATTACCGAAAGAAGAAGCGAAGGGACCCATAAAGTCGATGCCCCACACATCGAAAATTTCACAAATATGAATGGGAGTAAAGGGCATCCGGTTTGACGACCAAGGTTGCCAACTCTTTGGCATTTTCACATGTTTTGCAAAATAAAAGGCATCACAAAATATATTGACCAAAATAGCCCACATTCGAGAATTTTGTGTGCAGTTCATTTAGGTCCAAAGTGTCCTCCACATGCATAAGAATGACAAAAGCTTAAGATAGATTGTACCTCTTTCACTACACACCGTCAATTACAGTGCGAGCAATGTTTCCAAAGGTAAGGATCATCCCAAATGTAATACCGCGCCTCCTTTTTAATCTTATCTCTTTTAGACCTTGGTAAATTCGAAGGAATAGTACCTGTAACGAGATAATTTACTATGTCTGCGTACCAAGGATGAACCGCATCTGTTGCAAACAGGTTTTCATCTGGAAAGTTGTCCTTCAACGGTGTGTCATCTACTGGAATCGGTAATCGACTCAAATGGTCGGCTACTAGGTTTTCGCATCCTTTTTTATCTCGTATTTCAAAGTCAAACTCTTGTAGGAGCAGAATCCACCTGATTAGTCGGGGTTTTGCCTCCTTCTTCCCTATCAAGTACTTTAAAGCTGCATGATCAGAAAAGATAATAACTTTAGTTCCCAATAGGTAAGACCTAAATTTATTTAAAGCAAACACCACACTAGTAGTTCTTTCTCGGTGGTTGTGTAATTGCTTTGGGCGCGTCAAAGTCTTCAAGCATAGTAGATAACATGAGGTTCTTTCCCTATTCTTTGGCCAAGAATAGCTCCCACAATTTGGTCACTAGCATCACACATAATTTGAGCAGGAAGTCCCAATTTGGTGGTGCACTATCGAATGGAGACCAATTTACCTTGACATCAAATGCATCTTTACAAGTCCGATCAAACTCAAATTCTTTATCCTTTTGCAACAGTACGCAAAGTGGTCGCGACTTTAGAAATCTTTCATGAACCGTCTGTAAAATCCTGCATGGCCAAGAAATGAACGAACCTCCCTCACAGATGTGGGGTAAGGTAATGAGTCAATAATATCCGTTTTGCCTTGTCAACCATAATTCCTTAGAAACTATATGACCCAAAATTAACCCTTTGTCAACCATGAAATGGCATTTTCATAATTTAAAACAAGATTAAATTCTAGGCATCTTTGTAGTATTTTAGCAAGATTATCAAGACATTCGTTAAAGAGTTCTGAGTATCTGGTGAAGTCATCCATGAATACTTGATGATTTCTCGACATAATCGGAGAATATGCTCACCATGCATCTTTGGAAAGTGGCGGAGCATTGCGAGTCAAACGGCATTAAATCTATATGCAAGCGTTTGAATGGAGTGCGTGAAAGTCGTCTTATCTTGATCCTCCTGGAGCCTTGGAATCTGAAAAATCACGAATATCCATCGAGACAACGATAATGGGTCTTACCAATTAATCGTTCGAGCATCGATCGATGAAAGGAAGTGGAAAATGGTCTTTTCGTGTTGTCTGCATTTAATTTTCGTAGTCGATGCAAACCCTCCATCCATTACGGACTCGTGTAGGAACCAGCTCTCTCGACGAATTTTTCACCTTTATCACGCCGGTTTTCTTGGGCACGACATGGATCGGGCTAACCAATTCTTGTCAAAAATCGGTATATCATTCCGACATCTAATGACACGGATCTCCTTCTTTACTACCTCCATCATGGGCGGATTAAGGCGTCTTTGAGCATCTCTCTTTGGTTTAGCGTTCTCTTGATAAAATTTTGTGCATACATGTGGATGGACTTAGTCCCTTTATGTCGGCTATCGTCCAACCTATGGCTTCTTTATAATTTCTTAGAACTCGAACTAAACTTTCCTCCTCGTCTGTGGTCAATTTCTTTGACACTATCACCGTAAGGTGTCTTTTCTCCCAAAAGACGTCTTAAGGTGGTCCGGCAATGTTTTAAGCTCAAGGTTGGTGGTACGCAAAACCGAAGGCAACATTTTAGTTTGGGAAGGTAATAGTTCAAATGGATTACCTTGGTTCGTCAATGATGGTTGCGTTTCTAAGTGTTTGACAATTTCTCGCAACGGCTCTTCAATGACAGCTAATTCCTCGAGATGACGTAAAACATCCATGTCAATGCTTCTGCAAAGGACAGTTTCCAACTCATCAAAGTTATGATACTCAGAATAAGAATGAGTTAAGCAATCTATAACATCAATGCTAGAAATATTTAATAGTGAGTTAGGATGACTCATGGCTTCGTAGACGTTGAATTTCACTATTTCGCCATCAAATTCCATTGTCAGCGTTCCGCTCCGAACATCGATCTTTGCGCTTGCGGTACTTAAAAACGGCCTTCCAAGTAAAATGTTAGACGAATTAGTTGAGTTATCATCTTCCATATTGATAATATAGAAATCTGCAGGGAAAACTAATTCGTTAATTTTAACAAGGGCGTCTTCAAGTAGTCCCCTCGGGATGAGCGAAGTGACACATACGCCAATTAGATTATTACTCTGTTTCTTTCAAAGGACCCGCGTTAATCAACTTATAAGTAGAATAAGGCATAACATTAATTGAAGCCCCTAAATCACATATAGCTTTCTTAATGCCTACATTACCTATCTCACAAGAAATGGCAAACATACCTTGGTCCTTGTATTTGGGGGGAACTTTCTTTTGCAGTACTGCGGAGACATTTTCTCCGACACTTACTTTTTCGTTACCTATCAACCTTCTCTTGCTAGAACATAATTCTTTAAGAAATTTTGCATAACGAGGGATTTGTTTGATAGCGTCGAGTAAAGGGATATTTACCTCCACCTTCCTGAATGTCTCGAAAATTTCCTTTTCCTCCTTCTCTTTCTTATCTTTGGCAAGTCTCCCTCGAAAAGGAGGCGGCATCACAATTGGTTTCTGAATTTCTGACTCCGGCTTGGCTGTTGGATCCATCACTTGCCTTTCTCGTTCCTTGTCTTGCCCATGACTTTTGGTTGGCACCGTTTCTAGGACCTTTCCGCTACGAAGAGTAATTGCGCTTGCATTCTGTCGAGGATTCGGCTCTGTCTAGGAAGGTAATTTACCTTGAGATTCAGACGATTAAGCGCCATAGAGTTTACTAACTGATTGGTCAACTCTTGTATTGACGCTCATCATCTCTGTTGGTACTTTGCGGCATCGTGACAAGTCTTTCTACAATAGCTTCAGAGGTGTGCTCGGCTTGGGTTCTTTGTTGTGGTGGTTGCAGAGGTCTCGGTTGGTATGATTGATTATATCATAGATTACCTCCGTAACTCAAGTTAGGGTGATCCTTCCACCCGAGATTGTAGGTGTTGGAGAAAGGATCATAACGTCTTTGAGGAGGTCCCGGAAACCTCAAGCAAAGCATCAACATGTGCCTTTGAATTGTCGTTAAGGATTGGGCATGAATCAGTGGGATGTTGGATGTAGAACAAATTCCACACAATTGAGTCAATTCTTCTTCTCTGTAAGCAAAGATTGAACAACATTGGTAAGCTTATCAATTTATCTTCTAAAGTTGAAACGTTTACCCCATGAACCCGTCTTGTGGGTTAGAATTGAGCGATCTTGTTGAGAATTTGCCTCTATAGTGGATATCAGTTCTCTCGCCCTTTAAAGAGTCATATTGACAAGCGCCCTCCACTAGCAAACATCGATCATTTTCATTTCCATAGGAGCAATCCTCATAGAAATCTTGAAGGAGTATTTATTCGGTCAACCGTGTTGAGGACAACTTGCACATAGTTTTTGTATCGCTCTCAATAGTCATAGAAGCGATTCATTCTCCGTTGGCGAATTCCACTATGTCCCTCCAGAAGTTATTTGCTTTCGTGAAGTCGGGAAGAACCTGTCAAGAAAAACACGAGATAAGTCATCCACGTTGTGATAGAGGCAGGAGGTAAGTAAAATAACCATTCTTTTCTTTGTATCAACTAAAGAAAAATGAAAGGCCAAGTTTGATTTCATCTTGGTACTCTTCTTGATTTCATGCTTGAGCGGACCATGTGGAATTCTCTCAAGTGGGTGTGCGGATTTTCATTCTTCGAGCCTTGAAAGGTGGGCAAAAGGTGAATCAAGCTGATTTTAGCTCAAGCGGGGTTCCTCCGGTTGGATAATTGATGCATAATGGTGTTTGCTCGTTGGGAGGCGGTGGCTAGTTGACGAATGGTTCGATTCGCCATCTTCTTTGGTTCACCGAGGTTGCCTTTTTCTTCTTTTGTTTCATGAAGTGGTTCGGTCTCAGTTCCAACCATTTCGACTTGTTTCCCACGTCGAATTGCCTCTGCACGAATTGCTTCGCTCAACTTTTCAACATCGGATTCTAGGATCCCTTGCCCTAGTTCAACTTCTACTTTACTTGCGCGTTTGAGAGCTTCTATCTCTTTTAAATCGCTTGCTTGCCGATTTCTCGATCTACGGGTCATATTCGAGATCTCCGATGAAGACCTAGTCATGAAGGCGATTAAGCGATCGTAAGTGTTGCGATCCCGACAGCGGCGCCAAACCGATGGTTGTCGATTCCACTAATATAAACCTACACCTAGTTACAAAATTAAGCGTTATAGGGAGTAGGGTCGATCCCACGAGACCGGTTTCTTGAAAAATCGTTTATCTCTTGACTAGGTTAGTGTCAGGCAATAGTCGGTACTGCGACGTTAGGGAGTAAAATGTTAAACACGAAATGAGACGAGAAAATGAAAAAGTAAAAAGTAATGATTAAATAAGAAAATAAATTGAAAGAGTATGAAAAGAAATCGATAAACTTAGCTCGACCTCAAGCACGGGTTTTTAAATCTTTGACCCGATCCTCAAAATTAGATGAACTCATCTTTTTAGATAAGCTAGTTATAGCTACCAAGGGCGCCTCGGAACCAACTCTTCCTTGTGTAAATTAGCTATAAACGTCCTATAACTAACCCTTACCGATCGAACAACCTACGAAGCGTTCGCGGTTTAGAACTCCGGCGACTTTGCGTTCTAGAAAGCCTAGCTCGAACCAATGCCCTCAAACGTTGGGACATTTAAATCCGTTACTATTTCCCTTGGCGGAACCAAACAGCAATCCCCACTTGGCACGCCAATATGTTCACGGAAGACCAATTAGACAATCGATCCTTTCGAATTCCAATCTGACGTCTAGTCGGGCTAACTCAAACGACGTCTTTTTGACTTAGTACGACTTGACTTTATGAGTGAGCAAGTCATACTCTTAATCCGGAGAAATAATAAGTATCGAAAATCGAGAGTTGAATAGCTCGGGTTAGTAACTCACGGGTTTTAGATGGGGTTAATCTACGCTTAAATTTGAAAGGGTTTAGTGTGGCATGATTTTACTCATGCTTAAAGGTGATGGAAAGTGTTTGGGTTTTTGTAAAGGATGATGGAATTTTAGGAAGGAAGGGGGACTTGGAAGGTAATTAAACCAATTTTGGAAAAGGAACAAAAATTGGATTGGGATTGGCAAAATATGGACGTTGGCTTGAAAGAAAAAAAAAACAAAAGAAATCCTACTTAAAATTGAAATAGGAAAAGAGAGAAAAACAATTCCAAATAGGAATAGGAAAAGAGAGAATTGATTAATTGATGATTTTCCAATTACATTTAACCCCTATTTATACTAAATGGATTTACTAAAATAGGCTTAACTAAATTAATATAAAATCTTAAAATAAAAAAATTAAAATAAATAAATAAAAATAAAATAAACTAAACTAAATATAGAGTTTTCTATATTTGGCTTTTTACAAAGTCAAATTGCTTGATGAGTCCTTGGCTTCCTCCATCTTTTTTATTTGGCCCCATTTCCATGATTTTCTATCTATTTTGCCCTTTTCAGCATGTTTTTGATCAATTGCGTCCCTAACAAGAATTAAATCATAAAAATGCAAATTAAAGGGGATTAATTTGAAATACAAGAATTAAATACAAGAAATCATGCAAAATAATCATGTTATCAAAGTTGAAAGTGAAAAGAAAGAAAAATGAAAGAAGAAAGAAAGAAAAGGAAGAAAAGATAATGATAATGATGATTTCCAAAAGAAAAGGGATGAGTTTAGGGACTTATGTGCATTCGCCAAGAGGGAAAAAGTGAAGAAAATAGGTTTTTGAACTTTGGTATTTTCGATTACAAAGAGGAAGAAAAAGATGTTATGTTTAGGAGAAAAGAAACTAGAAAGACTTTTCAAACCGAAATGGCAAATTGCAAAAGACCAAAAGAAGAAAAAAGACTTCTCTTTTGTGTAGATAAGCATTCGGCTATGAATAAGGTTTTGGAGAGAAAATTGGTTAAAAATTTTGGCCAACTAACACCCTATTGCCTATGCAAAATTAGTGAACCTTACCTACATAATCCCTTTTTTCCTCCTCAATTCTTCCCATCAATCCCTTGATTCCTAACACAATTAAACCTTCTCCCTTAGCCCTAAAGTCGACTAGGTTCATGGTCAAATGACCATGAAAACGCTTCAAAACATCCTCCTTTCTTCAAGCCTTTTGTCCCCTATCTTACCATATCATCATGATCCCATGCCATAACTTCTAGCTTGCCTTTTTCATATGGTCTACTAACCAAAAATAAGAAGATGACCATCCATTCTAGAATAGTCTTGGCCGACACTATAGGAAAGAAAATAAAATAAAAAAAATTAAAATTCTTCCATTTGCTAGCTAGGGGATTCGAACCTCTCTCCTCATGCATTCACTCATGCACCATTACCACTTTGCCAAATGACTTATTATGCTTTAAACCACTTGTCAATATTTCTTAAAGCCTATCTTGCTTAGCTCCATCTTAATTATTAAAACTTAATATTTCACTAAGCATTCACTTACATAATGAAGTTCAAAAATAAACTTCCAAAACACACTCAATCATATTTAGGCATGCAACAACATTCAATTAAGTAGAGATGCATAACCCCTAATTATCAGGATGTTACATGGTCGAGTCGAGGACGTAAAAATGGAAATCGAAATTGTGCCCATGACTGCAGTAGTGATAGGCAACCTCCGATTTTTGCTTTACTCAGCCGCGTCGACCCGCACATCTCCCGATACAACTTTGATAGCACGGCAGACCCCCAACTCAATTCACCGGCTGCTCTAAAATTAACAAGTTTCAGCAGCCATCTCAAGTGTACGAGGTTTCTAGACAGGTCCGGCATCAGATAGCCTCCAATTATCTCAAGAATGTATGCCCGAGCATACCGTATTCTTTCTATTTCGGTCGAACCATCATTCGGCTCCGGGAATGTGTCTCGTAACCAGGCCATCTTGATCCGACCTCCATGAATGTTATCCGGAATAGCACCCAGAAGCTCATAGCATACGGCCATCAAATCGGTAGAAGTTGCGGACCTGGTGACTACCGACCCTTCCACCGACAATCCTAATTGCAACTGCACATCTTCTAGAGTGATGGTACACTCTCCGCATGGAAGATGGAAAGTGTGGGTCTCGGGTCTCCACCTCTCTAATAACGCACTGATCAAAATTGGCTCCAACTTGAACCCCCGGCCTATCGTGGTCATGTGCCAAAAACTCTCTTCCCGCAAGTAATTCTCGATCAACGGTGATAGGGGACCATGTATATTGCGAATATAGCATTGCAACACCCGATCTACAGACTGTTTAAAAAATTATAAAATAAAAATTAATTAAAATTGCATAAACCTAAAAAATATTAAATAATATTGAAAAATTAAAATTAAAACTTACCTTTGCATTTGATCAACGGAGATGTGCTTGTTGTCTAGACGAATTAAATCCCCGGCCATTGGTAATACGATAGAAAATTTAAAAATTTTCCAAAACAATATATTAAAAAAATTAAAAAGGACTTTTTTGTAAATATTAAAGGACTTTTTGAAATTTGAGAGGAAGTTTCAAGGACTTAAAGAGAAATTTGAGAGGAATTTGAGAGAAAGTTGAGAGAATGTTGAGTAAGGACTAAAGTGTGAAAAAAATAAAAGGGTTGGAGGTTTTTATAGGAAAATTTTTTGACCGTTAGAGGTCCAACGGTAAAATTTTTTTTGATCGTTGTAAGGTTAAAACGGGCCATTGGGGGAGCACTTTTGCCACGTCAGCAAAGCGCATCCTCGTTAGAGCACTTTGTGCTGATGTGACAAAAGCGCTTCTCCAAAGGCGCGATTTACTGCTACATCTCCACAAAATGCACTGACTTGGACGCATTACCTTTTTCATAAAATTAAAAAAAAAAGTCTTTTTTCATAAATAAAATTTTTTTTAGTATATTTAGGTATTTTGCCCCGGTATTTTTGTTGGATTGTCCGAGTGTGTTTTCTATTTCTTTTTCTTGACATATTTCAACTCAGGTTGGGGTTTTAACTAGTTCTTATCCGGAATGAATCTGGAGGCAAATAGTGTTACGGGTATTGTCTTATTATTATTCCAAGTATTTGGTTGGACGCCAAAGGCAACTGGACTCTGCACAGTGCACATCTCATCCCTACTCTCTAGTTATCATCACTTGATGTTGTCTGAAGAGTGCATGACTTATACTTGATGATGATGATATTCAAGACAAAGGAAGCTTAAGATAATCCTCTTCCATTTCTCGATTTCACTCAGATGGAAATTATTGTGTCTGGTGTTGCTGATGCTTTGCTCTCTGCTTGCTTCTGCTCCCTCTGTGAAACTCTCTTGTCCCCCGACTTCCATAAATTCTCACGGGAGGAGCAACTTGTACCCGAATTGAATAAGTGGCGGAATTTGCTGCTTAAACTGAACCCCTCGCTTGAGGATGCCGAAGAAAAGCAAATCACAACTCGATCTGTCAGACTTTGGCTCTGGGACTTACAGGATGTTGCCTTTGATGCCGAAGATGTTGTTGACGAACTAGCCACCGAGGCTTTGCGGCGGAAACAAATGAAGCACACTCTGTCTTCACCAAGTGCCACTAAGGTATGGAACTTCTTTCCATCTTGTTTCCGTGCTATCAATCCAAATGCTATTAAGTTTGATGCCAAGATGAAGTCCCGAATACAAGAAATTACTGCAAAGTTTGATGAGTTAGTGGCACGAAAGAATTATTTGAGTTTAGAAGAGATTGGTAGAGGGAGGTCTGAGAAAGTATTTCAGAGTTGCACCACTTCTCTTGTTGACGAGTCTCGTGTTTATGGTAGGAAAAGTGATAAAGATGCCATTGTAAACTTGTTGATAGATGGCAGAGAGATGAGTAAAGGTGATATTGGTGTGGTTTCCATTGTAGGTATGGGAGGAGTAGGTAAAACTACTCTTGCTCAGATAGTTTATAAGGACGTGAGAATTAAGACTTCATTTGAGTTGAGAGCTTGGGTTTGTGTCTCTGAGGAATTTGATTTGCTGAGGGTGACAAAGACCTTGCTTCATGCTATTGCTTCTGATATTGGCGAGTCAAAGGATTTAAATTCACTTCAAGAGCAGCTAGAGAAGAAGCTGCTGGGAAGAACCTTTTGATCATTTTAGATGACATGTGGAATGAGAATTATGAACTTTGGGATATTCTATGCAGACCCTTTGCAGCAGGGGCTGTTGGAAGTAAAATACTGGTCACAACTCGGAATGAACAAGTTGCAGCAGTTGTAGCTAACTGCAGGGGATACGCTTTGAAGGAACTGTCGTATGATGATTGTCTCTCAATATTAACCTCTCATGCTATTGGAGCCAAAAATTTCGATGAATACCCGAATTTAAGATTGGTTGGCGAGCAAATAGTGAAGAGATGCAAAGGGTTGCCACTTGTGGCTAAGGCCTTGGGAGGTCTGCTTCGCACTAAAGTTAATGAGGGTGAATGGAAGGACATATTGATGAGCAAGATATGGGATTTGCCGGAAGAAAAATGTGACATAATGCCAGCTCTGAGGCTGAGCTATCTTCATCTTCCTTCGCATTTTAAACGATGCTTTGCTTATTGCGCCATATTTCCAAAGGACTATGAATTTGACAAGGATGAGCTGGTTCAATTGTGGATGGCGGAGGGTTTCTTACAACGACCTGAAGGAGGGACACAAATGGAGGATTTAGGTTTGAAATGTTTTAATGAGTTACTCTCGCGATCATTTTTCCAGCAGTCAAACAGCAGCCAAACACGATTTGTGATGCATGACCTCATAAATGATTTAGCTAAATCTGTTTCTAGAGAAATATGCTTTAATTTTGAGGATATGGATATGCTTAAGAGTGATGAGTTATGCAGAGCTGTTGAAAAGTTTCGCTATTTAGCCTTCACTCGTGAACAGTACGACATCACAAAAAGATTTGAAGTCCTTAATCGAATGAAGAAATTAAGAACGTTGATTGCATTACCAACTTGTATGCCTACTTGGGCTGCATGTTGCTATTTAAGTGGTGATGTCTTGCAGAATATGCTGCGTAGGTTGAGATGCTTAAGAGTGCTATCCTTGAGTGGTTATTCCATCACTGAGCTACCCCATTCCATTGGTGATTTCAAGCAATTGCGCTACCTGAATTTGTCTCGCAGTAGAATTAAACAGTTACCTCAATCTGTGGGTTTTCTTCTCAACTTGCAAACCTTGAAATTGCAAGGGTGCGAGGAACTTACCAAGTTGCCACCCGTTATCGTAAATCTGGTGAGACTTCATGTTCTTGATCTTACCGGTACTAGTAATTTACAGGAGATGCCATTTAAGGTTGGAAATTTGAAGAATCTTCAGATTTTGTCCAAATTAATTGTAGGCAAGGGCATTGGATCTGCTGTTAGCGAATTGAGGGGCTTGTTACATCTACGGGGGGAGCTCTCCATTTTGGGGTTGGAAAATCTTGCAGATTTCCAAGATGTTAGCAATGCATATCTCAAGAACAAGGATGGTTTAACTGAGTTGAATTTGCGATGGAGCGATGAGTCCCTTAACTCCCAAAATGAGGAAGGTCAAATGCACGTTCTTGAAAGGCTGCTACCTCATAAAAATCTGGAGAAGCTGAGAATTCGGTTCTATGGTGGTAGAATGTTCCCTTCTTGGTTAGGTGATCCTTCATCGACTAACATAGCGTTCTTAGAACTCTATAACTGCAGAAGGAGCACATCACTTCCATCACTTGGGAGACTGCCCTCACTAAAAAGTTGTCCATAATTGGAATGTATAGATTGCAGAAGGTGGATGCTATGTTTTATGGACATGGTTCCCCATGTATTAAGCCTTTTCCATCACTGGAATTTCTACGGTTTAAGGATATGTTCGAATGGACATACTGGTCTTATCCTAGTCAAGCTAATGAAAACTTGGAAGAATTTCCTTGTCTCCATGAGCTGTTGATAGAGAATTGTCCCAACTTGAGTGGAATGTTACCTCCTCGTTTTCTTTCTCTTGTGAAACTTGTAATTAAGCGTTGCCCAAATTTAAAAGCTTCACCGATGAGTTCCCCGTCTCTTAATGAGTTAAATGTGGAAGATTCCAATGAAGAGTTGCGGGGTAGCATTCTTCAGCATCCTCTAAACGGGGCTGTGCAGTTTCCAGGTTTCAGTTCCAACTGCATTGGATTAACATCATTATGGGAAAAGGGTGCTATTTTGTGGAATATTGCTGCTCTTGAGCGTCTGAAAATTAAGGGATGTTCACAGTTTGTGCCATTGGCTGAAAATGAGTGTTTCTTTACATCTCTTAAGGATTTGCAAATTGAGTCATGTCCAAATCTTGCATTCTTTCCCCAGACAGGTTTCCTTCCTAAGTTAAAACATCTTAAGCTCAAAGATTGTCGGGGTCTAAAGTCTCTGCCAAGTGCAATTATGATACTTAATTGTCCTCTCGAAGAATTGGAGATTGAAAGTTGTCCCGCTCTCACATGCTTTCCAAGTGGCGGGTTACCTACCACACTTAGACGTTTAAAAATCAGGTTCTGTCAAGCTCTAATTTCTCTACCAAAGGGACTGATGCAGACTGATAACAGCTCGAGCAGCATATCTCATCTTGAGAACTTGGAGATCATTGATTGCCCTTCTCTCATTTCATTTCCAAAAGGCAAATTTCCCAGTAGCCTTAAAATACTTAAGGGATGGAAAATATTTCATTTGGAACCCCTTTCAGATTGGATGCCGCCCAAAAATTCATCGCTTGGGTTCATTAGTATCATTGATTGCAGGACCATGGAAAGCTTGCCTGAGTGCCTAAACAGTCTCACTCATCTGACGGAATTAAACTTACAAAGCTGTCCTGCTCTAAAATACTTCCCAGAAATGGGCCTGCAACTTCCCAACCTCAGAAAATTTGAAGTCTGTGAGTGCAGTAGTCTCCAGTCCCTTCCTTATCAGATGCTAAGGCTGACCTCTCTTCAATATCTAACAATTAGTGAGTGCCCTTGTCTTTTGTCCTCTCCAAAAGGTGGCTTGCCTTTGAACCTATTGGCTCTTGTGATCTGGAACTGTAAAAATCTTGAGCAGCCCATCTCAGAGTGGAACCTGCACAATCTAGTCTCTCTCAGGGATTTGAGCATTGCTGGTGCATCAGATATGGTTTCCTTTCCAGATGAAATGCGTCCGCTTCCCACAAGTCTAATGCGTGTATATATATCAAGCCTTCATAATTTGCAATCTCTGTCTGAGGGGCTTCACAATCTGACCATGATTAAAGAGCTGGAAATCTGTGATTGTCCTAAGCTTCAACGGTTACCAAAGGCAGGCTTACCTGCAGAACTTGGAAGATTTTGTATCAGGGACTGTCAACTTCTAAGACAACGTTGTTTGAAGGATAAAGGGGCATATTGGCCTATGATAGCTCACATTCCTTGTCTGGAAATAGAAACTCCTGATGATTAATGGTTGGATGTTTTAGTTTGTATTTTTCATTGATAGAATTGCAACAATGTGTCTGCGGTAAGTTGATTTCTGATACAAGACTGTTGCTATCAACCTAAAGCTTTTCCTTTCAATGGTGATGGACTTTCTCTCTTGGCATGCAGGTTGGAAGATTAAGAAGCTGATTGAATTAAATCTACAATCAAGAAGGTTGGTCCGTACTTTAAAGAACAAGTGTGGTGATGATGGAAAAAGTGGTCGAGGGAGGTGAAAAATATGGTGGTTGGAATAATTTCAGAGAGAATTCCAAGGCTCAAAAGGTTCTAAATGAAGCTTCTATCTCCCATTTGTAATCTCACCAAAGAAAGTCACAAAAGAGAATTGAAAGTTGCAAGATTCTAGGTAGTCAGCTGTTTACTTGCTCATTAAGCTCGGAGTTCATCGTTTCTGAAGATCAGAAGGTTCATCCGTGGCTTTCCCATCTCTTTCTAGATTTGTGGAGTTATGCTTCGCATTTTCGACCAAACAGTCTGTGACTTTGCGACGAGAAGAAAGCCCTTGTCTTGATTACGCATGGCGACGTGCACTTTAAGGAATTTCAGCTTATAAATAGGCCTTAGTTACTTTAGGTTTAACATAACAGAAATATTTAGATTGAGAGAAAAGGTTTTTGTTGTTGGGCTTCGGGTTTTCATTTAATTTTCTTTTTTTTACTCTTCTTTACAGTGAAATTTTCTTTTACCCGTAATTTTTTTTATTCTCTTTTGATTAGTTTTTTCAACTTTGTGTGTTCAATATTTTGGATTCCATTTTATTTAAAAAGATATTGCCTAAGCTTACACATCTAGGCCTAGGCATAGGGTTTCACTGAAAACAGGCAGGCAAGGTCAACCTATAGATCAGCAAATGCTAAATTTTGGTAACCTGGCGAAAGCTGTTGCTACTTTATGACCATACATACGTGTATATGCATATTATAGCTGATGCAATCGCCAAATTTTAAAATCCATTTACTTTATCCTTAAAAAACGAGCATTTCCAGCATTTAATAGTTGTTTGGTTAAGCCGAAAACTAACTGCGATTCATTGAATAATAATTAAGAAGGTAACAACAATGGGATATAATAAAAAAACTACTTTTCTTAAACCTAATCAAGAAACTAGACAAATGGGGAGAGGAAATCAGATATATCTTAACGTGTCTGGAAGAGGTGTGCCAGCAAGAAAGTGTTTGATCAGTGAAAGTGCCCTCTTTGGTTGGTAGCTTGGCACTTGGTGCCCCGCCCCTCTTACGGTAGCAAGTGTTAAATCTCCCTTGTATACCTGAGTGTACCCTCCAACCTGCCATAAAAATAGCAGCAAAGAAAAATGTTAATGACTTTGTAAAGGAATCAAGCTCACATTAACAGGAACTAGAGCTAGTCTATGGCAAAACACAAGATTGTAAATTTTTTTACCTCTCCATCAAGGTACCAAGGATGCCACTTAGTTTTAATTGGAAGATTCATCTTCTGGATAGAGTACTTGGTTGAGGTTACTGGTATCCTTCCATCTATATCACCACTGCATTACATGCAACAAAGTCAAAGACATACGTAATATAAGCCTATAATTGAATGTGTTAATTGCGGCATTCTGGTCAATATCTGATTAGTGAAAATTGATCATCGATCATTACCTAAATATCCACACTCTCAGTCTGTTAGCCATTAACTCCCGTAGAAGGGGAATGACTGTTGATGGGCTATCTTTCCATGTCGTGATGATGTTGCTGCAGGGTTCCCAACCATGGTCGAGTTTTGTTACATTGGCATGGATGGCCTCTTGCACATCAGCCCTGTTTAGATAAGCGTATACGTAATTGTCGCTGCATGGATCAAAATTCACCCCCTAGACCAACCACGAAAAACTATTTCAGTTATACTACCTGTTGGCTAGATGTAGAAAAGCTTATAAATGCAAATACTGCACTAAAATTCGAAAGGAACCCCTCGGGCTTTTAGGACTAGCAGCTCAGGAAGGATCATATAGATGCATTTTCTAGCAACTTTGACTTGTCCTTAAGCCAAGCTTCTAAATGGTCTAAAAATAAAATTTTGAACTTGGCCGACATGGCCACATATGAACAATAGTTACTCAAAAACCTAGTGAGACTGACAGACATTAGACTGCAAAAGCTTGTTCCAACTGTTGTGTGGGTTGTTTTAGTCAACTTACAGAACGCTCCTTGGGCTGGACTGTGAGGCTTGAATCGTGGCATAAGGGGGCGTAGATATTGTAAATATCAATGTTGTAAGTATCCGTGTTAACCTCATCAGTGGCTGCATTGCATTCGGTACTGGACTCCGCGTCCATGTTATTCTCGGATTCAAGATTACAGTATTTTGAAATCCTGTACGCAGTTTCATCTGAAATGAGAGCATGACTCTTAAAGAAGTCATACATTCCTTTAACATCAGTTTCATCATTGATCACAGCATTCCCAATCTGAAATTCATGTTCAACACAATTAGACTCGAATATAAAAAAAGAAAAATTGAAAGAGAAGGAAAAGGACAAGCAGACAACGTCATACTATGATCCCTTTGAGATTGATCAGGGTGGTGTTAGCCTTTTTGTTGTGTAGGAGAATGGTAAGTGCAAGTTGAGGAACATAATGCCCCGCATAGCTTTCACCAGAGATATAAAACTCCCTTTCTTTGTATTCAGGAAATCTCTCCAACCAGTTTATCAAGAACACATAATTATCAACAGCTGTTTTACTGTCACCACTTTTACCATAATCAGATGTTGTGTTGGAGTATGAAAATCCTACTCCAGCAGGCGACTCCAGAAACAAAACATTTGCAGCTGCATGCAATTATTAAGAAAATCAACTCTTTTTTTTTTCTTTTTAATGCCTGAAACTGAACTGCTAATAAAAGGTTACCATGGTTCCATGAGTATCTATTTCTGTAAAGTGTTTTTCCATTGCTATGAACACGAAAGGGTCCAATCTCTTCCATTGCCCCGTAGGCTAGAGATGAACACCCGGGCCCTGATCACAATATATATAACAAATATATTCGTATTAATCATCAAACTGCTCTTTCACTGTGTTTCATATAGAATAAAGTCAAACTGAAACCTTTTTTTCTTCTTTCTTTCTAAAATGCCAGAGTTCTGAAATCTAGTTTTAATTACAAGCAAAGTGCTTCAGAGCTGATGAACAACAGTAAAATCTAATAATTTAATCAGAACATGGCCATCACTTATTCTGCCAACTTGGGGTTCCATAAAAACTGTACTATCATAATAAAGGGAAAAAAAAAGACAACATATGGTAATAATATATATACATGTTAGTCATGTCAACATCGATCCGTGTGATATGTTGTTAGAACACTCAACTTTTTATTTAATTCCACAATTGGTAAAACATGCATTGCGATAAATCCTCCACAGGGACTGCAGTACACGGCCATCCCCGCAAAACTTGTCAGTTAACAGGCCAGGAAGATGTAGATACTACCTTTATAATAGGAACCATGCAATTTTTATTTTTATTTTTATTTTCACATTCCATGATTAATTAATAGTAGCCTATGGTTATTAATAATTAGCTCCAACATAAGGAATGTGGCCTCATTGTAGCGAGGAACTAAAGAGAGTGACAAAGAAAAAGGCAGGTAATTTGATTTAATGGAGACAAAAATAAGATGTAGGATAAGTTGATAACCAAAAAACTAGATTAATTGAAGAATAGATGATTGGGGGATTTAAACAAAATAAAAAGACAATGCAGAGCCTACCTCCATTAAGCCAAAGAAGAAGAGGCAAAGACTCCTTAGAATGCTGGGCCTCAACGAAATAATAGTAAAGTGCACGACCTGCTTTTTTATCAACTGTTACGTAGCCACCGTACTGTGAAAATCGGACATGAGGTTGACCAGGCAACTTTGGAATTCTATCTTTCTCTTTCATTTCTTCTTGTCCATGAATCCAGCTCTTGTTTATGTGATGAATTGCCTTGAAAGGACTCTTATTAAGAACATGACTTCCCTTCATTTTGAACTCGTAAAGATGGCCAAGAGCTTCTGTTTGCTTCTTCCCTTGGCTTGGAGCTACCATACATGAAGAAACAATGAGGAAGAAAACAACAAGGACAACAACATAACATTTCTTCTCCATTGCTTACTTTCTGTTGGAAAGACAAGGAGGGGCTCTCATTGTTTCAGATCCAAAAGTGGGTGTTTTAAATGAATAAGATTTCAACAACCAGCAAGGTTTGAGGTTTTTTTTTTTTTTTTTTGGTTCTTTAGAAATAGTAATCTCATCCAAACTACGGCATGATGCTTAGGCAACAATACATACAATCATGTTATGCCATGTGAGGGTAATTACAAAAAAAAAAAAAAAAATTTGGTCAATCGATCAATGAACATGGAAGAGTAGCATGATTGAGACTTGTTCACATGATTAAGTTGAATAAATGTGATCCATAATAAAAACTAATTAAATAATAATCTATTGGTAATTGCAATTATAGTTAAGCACTCTCTACAAAAATTAATATAGGTTAATTTGGGTTACAATTTGTAGATATGATTTGCTTTATTTTATTTATTAATTAATTTGCACAGTAAAAAGAAATAGAGAGAGAATTCTAGGTAGATGAAGAATATAATTATAAATGAGACAAAATGTAAATCAAAGCCCCCATGCATATATTCTTTTATTATAAAGTAATAGATGTTATAAAGTACAAATATAATAGTAATTAATTTTGATATTTATGTGATGGTATGATGGTTAAGAGTGTTCATTGTCTTGGTATATTTTGGATTCAATTACGATAATCGTATTTATTGTTAGATTTTTTATCTTATTATTATAATTCACCAAAAATATATATATTCTTCTCCTTTTATATTGTTACTAAGAAACTTTGAGATTTTATCTAATTATTTCTCTAACTTTGCTAATTGTTGTTCTTATAATATGCAAAACAAAAGTGAGTAGGCAGTAGCAATAAGGGCATGAAATTGCAGCATCCGCTGAACCCCTTCTCTACAATCGCAGCTCCTCTTTGTACAGCTACACGCCGTCCTATTTAGGATCACAACGTGGTGGGGCAGCCGATGTGATCCTGACTTAAAAAATAACACATAAAATTTAATTTTTTTGAGTTTAGACTTAAAACTTAATATACCTATTTACTAAAAATTAAGAGTATTTTTATAAATATCCCACAACGGAATGGGATGACTTTACCTAAAATCCGACCCACCAATTTTTCAAAAAGAAAAATCCGGGTGAATTCGAAAGTAGTCAGATTCGCTGGTACTACTTCAAATCCTTCTTTGCCAATTGCCCACTTGCAATATTGTTCAGACTTGCTTTGTTTTGTTTTTGTATTTGATTCATATCCATGATCCAATTTGGAGTTTTCTTAAATCCAAACTGTCCTAAAACCTATCCAGTGTGTCTACAATGACCATCCCCACCTCATAGAAACAATACCAAGCAATATCCATATGTCAATCTAAGCTAACAATTGGTTTGATTCGATAATATCTTCGGAAATGGGCTAAAGGGTTGTTCCCATATACGAGTGAAAAAATAGAGCAGACTCAGGAGTGTAGCCACTCACCCGTACCATGTTATTGGGCTGCCTTCACTCCATGGAAATTCAATTTGAATACTATTCTAAAGCCTTTATTCAGATCAGAAGCTTCAACATGGGTCAATATGGGCCTTCTTTAACCAATCACGACCATCTTTTAGCCGACGAACACCATAATATAAAATCATAAGGTGAAGCCGGATATGTAGAAAAGCGCATCTCAGAAGCATACTTGATAGCGCTGGCACTGCACTTTCCTCCATCCTTCCAGCCTCAGCCAGGATTGCTTCCAACCCCAAAAGCCGCGTTGGATAAACATTTATATTTATTGAACTCTAAGCACATTGATTACGCCGTCGCCAAAATTGATACCTTCTTCTTCTTGGGTTCGAATTTTCAATGGCACAGAAAGCAGTGCAGCACACGCCTCTTCTGTCCAGCTAAAGCAATTAAGCAAAACCCCTTCTCTTGCGTTAATAAATAAAAGCTTACTGTTTGAATATTTTCAAATATTTATAGTTTTTAATAACTATAAATTAATGAGTATAATTAATTAAAAGATTATATCTTTTAATTTTTGAAAAGAATTATAACTATTTAAATAATATTATTTGAATAGTTATAATTAAATGAATAATAATGTTTTATTTTAAAAATATTATTATTCGATAAGATACCTATTGATTAAAAATGTCTCTATGAAGAGACATGAAAATTCCTATAAATAGGAATCGATTTCATTTGGAGAAATACCAACAAAAAAAAATTCTAATATTCTTTTCTCTTCCTTCATTATCTAATATTGTTAGATTGTTCTATAAAGTATTACTGCAGTAAATCCTTTATAGAAATTGGTTTTCTTGTCATACATTGCTCGATTGTGTAGTCGGCTATTCTCAAATGGTGCAAAACCAAATAGCCATTGGCTTCATTGTATCCTCGAGGTTAATTTGCTCGAACTCGTTTGCACAATCAAGATAGGTGGGGCGAATATAACCTTAAAGATAGTGATTTGATACACGCATTGGAGCCTTGTCCTATTTCTTCTTCATTCGAAGTTTTCGTTCGTGTTTGAGATTTTCCTCACCGAGTTTTGTACTAACAATTTTAAGGTTATATCTACAACGACTACCGCAACTCACGAAAGTGGAACACTAAGGAGTTGGCTTCTAATTTTGTCAAACTTGATCGGTTTGATGGTGGCAATTTTCGACGATGGCGTAAAAAGATGCACTTCTTATTATCAACTTTGAAGATTGCATATGTTTTGGATACCCCAAGACCGAGGAGACCGAAAACGAATCATTCTTGCTGCGAGAAAGACAAAATGGGACAATCTCGATTACATGTGCATGGGCCACATATTGAATGGTTTATCGATGGTTTGTTCGACACCTACCAAAATGAGGTCACCGCTAAAGAATTATGGGACAAATTGGAGACAAGATACATGACCAAGATGTTACAAGTAAGAAATTTCTTGTCGATCGTTTCAATAATTATCAAATGATTGATGGTCGCTTTGTTATGGAACAATTTCGTGACATTGAAAAGATCTTGAATCGATTCAAACAATATGATATGAAAATGGATGAAATGATTGTTGTATCCTCCATAATAGACAAACTTCCTCCATCTTGAAAAGACTTTAAAGAAGTCTAAAACATAAGAAAGAGGAAATATCTCTTGAGGCTTTGGCAAATCATCTTCGTATTGAAGAAGAATATCGAAAGCAAGATCGAATCTAAATTCGAAAATGCCAAAGTGCATGTTACTGAGGAAGTATAGACTACTAAACCATTCAAGAGAAAGTTCAAACAGTCGATAGAGCACCTAAGTTTAAAAAGAAACAAAAGGGCTCATGCTATCATTGTGGTAAGCGGGACATTTCAAGAATGAATGTCGATTCTTAAAGAAGAAAACATCTTCTATAGTGATAATAACGAAAAGTTCGTTGCAATGATATCTGAAATTAATATGGCACAAGATGATAATACATGGTGGATTGATACCGAGCACCCAAACATGTGTGCAAAGACAAAAGCATGTTCACAAAGTTTACACAATGTGAAAATGACAATGTCTTGTATATGGAAAATTCTTCCACCGCATGACAATCAAAGGCAAAGGTCATTGAACGCAATTTACTTCGGAAAGGTTTTAACCTTAAATGATGTATATTATGTACCGAAGTTAGAAAGAATTTAGTGTCCGGAAGTTTGTTAAATAAGTTTGGTTTCAAACTTGTTTTTGAGGCAGATAAATTTATTTTGTCTAAGGGAGGAATTTTTGTAGGGAAAGGGTATATGTATGAGAGTATGTTCAAACTAAATATTATCAATAAAAATGAAAATACTATTTCGCTTATATGGTTGAATCTTTTGTTTATGGCATTATAGATTAGGTCATTTAAATTATAGAAAATTGAATGACATGTATAAGTTAGATTTAATTCTATTTTTAATAATAATATTGAAAAATGCAATACATGTATGTTGACTAAAATTACAAGAAACCCTTTCCTAAGGTTAAAAGAAAAACAAAATTGCTTGATTTGATACATAGTGATTTATGTGACATGCATAATACTCCTACATTAGGTGGAAAGAAATATTTTGTTACTTTTATTGATGATTGTTCTAAATATTGTTATATATATTTATTGCATTCGAAAGATGAAGCGCTTGATAAATTTAAAGTTTATAAATCGAAGTTGAACTTCAATGTGGATCATTTATCAAGTGCTTAAGATCGGATAGAGGTGGAGAATACTATAATCCAAGTTATTTTGAATCCATGGGATTGTCCATCAAGTTTCAGCCCTTATACACCACAACAAAATGGTGTAGCTGAAAGGAAAAATAGAGTATTAACGAAATGGTAAATTCAATGTTATCATATTCGTGTCTTGGACAAGGTTTTTGGGGAGAAGTCGTTCTAATGACTTGTCATATATTGAATAGAGTTCCTAATAAGGAAACTAAAATAACCCCTTATGAACAATGGAAGAAAGGAAACCAAACCTTAATTATTTGAAGGTTTGGGGTTGTAGAGCTATTGTCAAAGTTCCAACACCTAAACGTAAAAGTTAGGTGAAAGAGGAATTGAATGCATATTTATAGGATATGCACATAATAGCAAGGCATATAGGTTCATGGTAATTGAACCAAATGATTCAATTTCAATTAATCATGTTATTGAATCAAGAGATGCTATTTTGATGAAAATAGATTTAATTCTATATCAAGACAATTACAACCACAACAATTGATTCATTCTTCAAATGAGAATGAGATTCCATTGGAACAAATTGATAATAATGATGAATCTTATCAAGAATTAAGAAGAAGTAAGAGGATTAAAAGGTCAAAGATTTTGGACCAGATTTCATGATGTTTCTTGTAGAAGGAAAAGGTGAAAGTATATATAATAAGATACCTTATTGTTATAATATAGAATCTGATCCTATTACATTTGAAGAGGCAATGAAATCTCAAGACTCGCTTTTGGAAAGAAGCAATAAATGATGAGATGGATTCAATAACGGGAAATCAAACTTGGATCTTAATTGATCTTCCACCGGGTTCCAAACATATAGGTTGTAAATGGATCTTCAAAAAGAAAATGAATGTAACACCCCCTACCCGTATTCGTTGTCGAATAGGGTACGAGGCATTACTAGGAGTTTACGATTTTTTTTTACTCAATATAACCCATTTATAAATATCTAGCATTTCCGCAAGTTCTAAACCGAGACCATTCCAATTCAACATATTTTCAAAATAAATTCATGCATATTTATAAGATAACATCAACACATACCAAACCAAGATTTGCTAGCCATACCAATGGTGGACCTTACATTCATTTCATATTAACATTTATTTTATTAGCTTATACATGCCATTCATTTCCAAACTAAAGTTTCTTTATATACCGAAATATTGGGGTTGATAGTGTGATGAGTCTCCCACCGATCCGACCTCCGAGCTCTTAACACTACAAAACAGGGAAAAAGGAAATAGGGTAAGCACTTTGTGCTTAGTAAGTCCATGTAACAAGAATTATACTTACCTAATATTTACAATACAAGCAATAAACATTCATATACTCATTCAATGCATTATTACCCTAACATTCACAAACTCAACATTCAAGTCAGTCTAATAATTTCCATATATCAATAATATAAATGCTATGATTGATGAGCTCATCAATATCATGATTTCCATTTCCTTGTTATTTTTCCATATTTATCCCGTTGAATTACTCGGAATTTCGATGGATTTTCAGAGGTACACTTTAGTGTACAAATCCGGGTCCGTCAATTCATATTCATGTGCGTACATTTTCATTTCAGAGAGCATACTCCCGTGAACCTCATCTTTACAATGGGATTACAGTCCGAGCTAAATCCAGTAATATAAACTCATAGAGTATTGTCGGGATTACCGGTCAAAGCTAAATCCTCGCAGCGACAATTACTCTAATGAGCTTGGATCTGAATCACCAGTCCAAAGCTAAATTCAGACCCTAATTCGGATTACCCGTCCGGCTAAATCCATTTTCCACATATTCTTGGAGGGCTATATCAGATAGGATCACCCGTCCGGCTAGATCCTTTTACCGTCAATTCCTTTTCGAGATCCATCAAATTTTCCTTTCATTCAACTGGGATTTCTTTTCCTTTTTATCAAATATATCAATGTATCATCAATCTTCATACAATGAACATTCAAATTATATTCACATCAATAACATAAATTTTAAGCATTTAAGAAGATAATTCAAGTTACATGAACTTACCTCGATACTTGTTCGTACACAAAAATCTACTAATCCGGGACTTTTTCCTTTCCTCTATCTAACTTCGTATTTGTGTTTCCCGGATCTAAATAAATAAATTCAATCATCAATTCAACACATTTCATGTTCACATGTAGCATTCACTATAATTCTATTATTGTTCATAATTCATTCAAAGCTGTCTACTTGAGTTACAGTCACAAAATTATTTATTTCTCGAGCTACAGAACTCCAATTTAAGAACCGTTAATTTTTCCTAAAACTAGACTCACATATATTTATACCATAAAATTTCCAGAATTTTTGGCTTAACCAATTAGTACAGTTTATTCATTAAAGTCACCCCTGTTCTGCTATCTGGCAGTTCTGACCTTTCTTCACTAAAAATTAATTATCTCTTTATACAGGATTCGGATGATGTTATCGTTTATTTATATTGAAAATAGACTCATTAATAATTCTAAACATATAAATTTAAGCCCCTAATTACTTTTATCCAATTTTTGATGATTTTCTAAAGTTAAAACAGGGGAACCCGAATTCATTCTGAACCAGTCTTTCAAAAATCTAAATATCTAAAAATACAGAACTTCTTTTCTTTCCTTGTTTCTTTCATATGAAAATAGACTCAATAAGCTTTAATTTTATATCTCACTCAACTTCTAATTCCACTTCTAAGATTTTTGGTGAATTTTCAAACTTACTCTACTGCTGCTGTCCCAAAACTGTTTTCTTATAGCTTGTTTTACAATTAAGTCCTTTATCCAATTCTAACTTCAAATCCTTTCAATTAAACCACTAATTCATCATTTTATTCATCATATGCTATATTCAAAAACTCTAAAACTTCAAAACTTCAACTTAAATTCATCAAAACTTTGTTCTAAAACTTATAAAGCATCAAAATTAAAAGAAAAGGACTAAATTAACTTACCAAATTAAACTCCAAGCTTCAAACTTTCTATTTTTCCTTTTCTTCTTTCTTTCTTTCTTTCTTTCCCCTGCTCTCTGTTTCGTTTTCTTCTCTGTTTCTTCTCTTTATTCTTTACCTTATTTTATGATATAATATTATATTAACATAATTATCTAATAATAATATATTTTATCACATAAAATCTTAAGATTTTTATGCTTATGCCGTCCTCAACATTTAAAAATGGCATAATTGCCATTTTGGTCCTTTATAATTTTTAATCTATAATTTAAATTTTACTTTCATTTCAATTTAGTCCTTTTCATTTAATTACCTATCCATACGTTAAAATTTTCTAACTGAAATTTTAATACCACATTACTAACATTTTATAAATATTTATAAAAATATTTCCTATGATATAAATATTCATGCAAATATATTGAAATAAATTTCTATTTAAATCGGATTTATGGTTACGAAACCATTGTTCCGATAATCTTGAATTTAGGCCATTACAACTCTCCCCCCCTTTTTAAGGATTTTCGTCCTCGAAAATCTTACCAGTAAAGAAGTTTGGATATTGTTTCCTCATTGCCTCCTCCGGTTCCCAAGTCGCTTCCTCAATCCCGTGCTTTTGCCACAATACTTTCACCAAATTTATTTTTTTATTTCTAAGCTCCTTTGTTTCCCATGCCAATATCTTGATGGGTTCTTCACTGTAACTCATATCCGGTTGAATCTCCACTTCTATCGGAGAAATAACATTTGAAGGATCTGACCGATATCGTCGTAGCATGGACACATGAAAAACATTATGAATTCTATCGAGTTCGGTGGTAACGCCAATCGATAAGCGACCGGTCCAATTCTTTCTCTAATTTCATATGGCCCGATAAATCTTGGACTCAATTTACCCTTTCGATCGAATCGAGAACTTTCTTCCAAGGAGACACTTTCAGAATACCTTGTCACCGACCGAAATTCAATCTTTTTCGTTTAAGATCGGCATATGATTTTTGGTGATCGGAAGTCGCTTTTAAACTATCCCGAATAACCTTCACTTTTCTTCTGCTTTTCCGGATTAAATCAACCCCATGTATCTTCTTTTCATCGAGCTCATCCAATACAATGGTGTTCTACATTTTCTACCATACAAAGCTTCATATGGAGCCATTTTAATACTGGACTGATAACTGTTATTGTAAGCAAATTCAATCAAAGGTAGATACCTCTCCCAATTACCTTTAAACTCTAGTGTACAACATCGGAGCATATCTTCCAATACTTGAATTACACGCTCAGATTGGCCATCTGTCTGAGGATGAAATGCAGTACTGAAATACAACTGAGTACCCAAAGCTTCTTGCAATTTATCCCAGAAACGAGACGTAAATCGGGGATCTCTATCTGATATAATGGAGACAGGCACCCCATGTAGCCTGACAATCTCAGATATGTATAGTTCAGCCAGTTTATCTAAAGAATAATCCATACGTACCGGAATAAAGTGTGCTGACTTTGTCAATCGATCAACAATCACCCAAATAACATCTTTTTTCCTCTGAGACAATGGTAATCCCGATACAAAATCCATAGTGATTCTTTCCCATTTCCATTCCGGTATAGTAATTGGCTGAAGTAACCCCGAAGGTACCTGATGTTCTGCTTTGACCTGTTGACATATCAAACATCTTGATACAAACTCAGAAATATCACGTTTCATACCTGGCCACCAGTACATCTTCTTCAAATCATTATACATTTTATTACTTCCGGATGTACAGACATAATACCATTGTGAGCCTCGTGTAAAATCTTCTGTATTAGCTCAATTCTTGGGTACACATACCCTATCTCTGAATAATAAACAACCATCAATCCCAACTTGAAATTCAGAATCAGTACCTAACTCACATTGTTCCGCTTAACCTGTAACTTCTCATCATTCTTCTGAGCTTCACATATTTGCTGTAGAAATGTCGGTTTAGCTCTTAATTCAGCTATGATTGAACCATCATCAGTCAGTGACAATCGGGTATTCATAACTCGTAAAACAAACAGAGATTTTCGACTCAAAGCATCGGCCACAACATTAGCCTTACCCGGATGATAATCAATAATCAAATCATAGTCCTTTATCAGTTCAAGCCACCGTGACCGTCTCAAATTCAAATCTTTCTGTGTCATCAAATATTTCAAGCTTTTATGATCAAGATAAATATGACATTTCTCACCATATAGGTAATGCCGCCATATCTTCAACGCAAAAAACAATAGCGGCTAATTCAAGATCATGTACCGGTAATTTCGTTCATGTGGTTTAAGTTGTCTTGAAGCATAGGCTATTACTTTACCTTCTTGCATCAAGACACAACCTAAACCATTTAATGAGGCATCATCAGTAAATAACAAATTCCTTACCGGTTCAGTTTGCACTAATCTTGGTGCTTTCGTTAGTAGATCTTTTAATCGGTTGAAACTCACGACATTCATCATCCACTCGAACTTTACATTTTACGCAATAATAGAGTCATCGAGAAGCTATCATAGAAAATCCTGTACAAATCTCCGATAATAACCACTAAACCCAAGAAACTTCTAACTTCGGATCGGTCTTGGTGGATTCAGATTGACAATAGTGAGATTTTACTTGGATCTACCCGATGCCTTCAACGGATACAATACGTCCAAGAAAACCCACTTCGAAGCCAAAATTCACATTCTTGAATTTAGCATATAATCGCTTCTCTCGCAAAATTTGCAACACAATTCTCAAATGTTACGCATGTTCTTCTTCATCTCGAGAATAGACCAAAATATCATCAATGAAAACTACCACGAACTTTGTCTAAATATGGTCTCAATATCCGATTCATCAAATCCATAAATCTGCAGTGCATTAGTCATTAAATGGCATAACCGAAACTCATAATGCCCGTACACGGTTCGAAAGTCGTCTTTGCACATCCGACTTTTTACCCGTGAATCGATAGTAACCCGATAGGAGATCAATCTTTGAAAATATAGTAGCACCTTTTAGTGATCAAATAAATCATCAATCCGGCAACGGTACTTATTCTTTATAGTTACTTTATTAAGTCGCCGATAATCAATACACAATCTCAAAGACCATCTTTCTTTTCACAAATGTAACCGGAGCACCCCAAGGTGAATGACTCGGTCGGACAAAACTTCTATCAACAAGTTCTTGCAATGTGTCTTTAATTCCTTTAATTACAGAGGAGCCATCCGATGACGGAGATATGGAAATCGGAGTAGTTCGAATCAAATCTATAGAGAATTCCACTTCCCTTTACGGTGGCAACCCGGTAATTCCTCCGAAACACATCGTAAAATTCGCATACCATCGCAATTGCTCAGTATCTTTGACTCATATACCTTGGTGTCGAGTACATAAGCAAGAAAAGCATCATACCCTTTTAACATACCTCCGAGCAAGAATAATCGAAATCACATCGATAATCCTCCGTCGATCGATTTAACCCGAGTAATTCGCCATTCGACACTTCAACACAATATATTTCATTTATAGTTTACTCATCGCATCATCTTTGAGTTAACCAATCCATGCCCAATATCACATCAAACTCATCAAATGGCAAGAACATCAAATCACCAGAAACAATAACCTCTTACCATCGGTGGACAATTTTACAAATTTTATCCACCAAAATAGATTGGCCAAAGGGGTTCGAGACTTTAACCGTAAATTCAGTAGGTTCAACAGATAAATCTTTAACGTATGCAAGTTTTACACATATATATGAATGCGTAGAACCGGGATCAATTAATGCAGTAATATTAGTATCAAGTAAAGAAAATATACTAGTAATAACATCGGGTGCTGAGGCATCTTCTCTGGTACGCATGACATATGTCCTAGAAGGTGCTCGTGTCTCCGGCCTACTTGCAGTATCTTTTGTAGCTCCTCGGCTACCACTGACATTACGGGATGGTCGAGATGGTCTACCCTCAAAGATGGATTACTTGGCTTCGATATATATTCACTTCTTTTCACCCCTTCTGGACAATCTCGAGGAAATGGTCAAAAGAACCACATCGGTAACAAGCCCGCTCTTAAATCGACATTCACCAAAATGAGCTTTATTACAATACCGGCATCTCGACTTAGGGTACCAACACCGCCAACACCGGTCATCGATGGAGTGGAAGGTCTTGGATTATTGTGTTGAGAACCTCGCTCTGCCCGAATACCCAAGTGGTGAGGTAGAACGATCCGGTACTTCTTCAATTTCTTTGGAGCGAAAATTGGGATTTTCCCATTGGTCTTTTACTAAAAATCGAGCTTCCCTTTCACTGCTTTCTTTTCTTTGCTCAATTATTCGCTTTATAAGCTCGCTCGCCAATGTAGCAAACTCTCGAATTTCAAGAATTCGATAAGTAGCTTAATTTCTTCATTTAACCCTTCTTGAATCGTTTGCACATTTCACTTCCGATTGTACTCCATTCTCGAGCATATTTACTCAACCGAACAAATTCTCTTTCATACTCGACATCGATCTATTGCCTGTTTCACTCAAGAAATTCTTTTCTTTTCGATCAAGGAATCTCGATCGATATATTTCTTTTGAACTCGGTGCGGAAGAATTCCCATGTAATTTCTTCTTCGAACAACTGAAGCTTTAGTATTCCACCAATGATAAGTCGTGTCTTTTAGCAAGGAAACAAAGACATTTCAAACATTCTTCGGCGTGCAAGATAATTCCTCCAAAACTCGAGTAGTATTCTCTAACCAAAATTCAGCCTGTTCAGATCATCATCAATCTGCTGCTCAAATTCTTCTACCCATATTTTGAATTTTATCAACTGGAGCTTTCCTTTTCTATGACAGATACACACTGCACTGTGGAATCTCGGAACCGGTGGAGGAATAGGAGGGAGCTTGAGTTTGTCTGACCTGTAGGGTTAGTTCTTATGTCTTGGGTAAACCATTCATTCATCATTTGAAAGAAGGCTATTTTGCCTCCTCCCTTGACCCTCTATACCGGCCTTCTATCGCTAGTTTCTTCTCTTTGTCTTTGAAGCGAGCATGACTCCAAACTTCCTCAGATTGAGCTCGGTCGATGACATTACTATAAGGAAAACATAATTTAAATGGTCGAGATATCACACTATCAAAAATAATTTAAATGGCATGTATAGCTAATCCAGATTCGCTATGTCCGTCCTAGAACCCGCTAAAGCTGTAGCTCGATACCAACAAATGTAACACCCCTACCCATATTCGTTGTCGGAATAGGTACGAGGCATTAGGAGTTTACGATTTTTTTTTTACTCAATATAACCCATTTATAAATATCTAGCATTTCCGCAAGTTCTAAACCGAGACCATTCCAATTCAACATATTTTCAAAATAAATTCATGCATATTTATAAGATAACATCAACACATACCAAACCAAGATTTGCTAGCCATACCAATGGTGGACCTTACATTCATTTCATATTAACATTTATTTTATTAGCTTATACATGCCATTCATTTCCAAACTAAAGTTTCTTTATATACCGAAATATTGGGGTTGATAGTGTGATGAGTCTCCCACCGATCCAACCTCCGAGCTCTTAACACTACAAAAGCAGGGGAAAAAGGAAATAGGGTAAGCACTTTGTGCTTAGTAAGTCCATGTAACAAGAATTATACTTACCTAATATTTACAATACAAGCAATAAACATTCATATACCCATTCAATGCATTATTACCCTAACATTCACAAACTCAACATTCAAGTCAGTCTAATAATTTCCATATATCAATAATATAAATACTATGATTGATGAGCTCATCAATATCATGATTTCCATTTCCTTGTTATTTTTCCATATTTATCCCGTTGAATTACTCGGAATTTCGATGGATTTTCAGAGGTACACTTTAGTGTACAAATCCGGGTCCGTCAATTCATATTCATGTGCGCACATTTTCATTTCAGAGAGCACACTCCCGCGAACCTCATCTTTACAATGGGATTACGGTCGAGCTAAATCCTCAGAATATAAACTCATAGAGTATTGTCGGGATTACGGTCAAAGCTAAATCACGCAACGACAATTACTCTAATGAGCTTGATCTGAATCACCAGTCAAAGCTAAATTGAGACCCTAATTGGATTACCCGTCCGGGCTAAATCCATTTTCCACATATTCTTTGGAGGGCTATATCAGATAGGATCACCCGTCCTGCTAGATCCTTTTACCGTCAATTCCTTTTAGAGATCCATCAATTTTCCTTTCATTCAATCGATTTCTTTTCCTTTTATCAAATATATCAATGTATCATCAATCTTCATACAATGAACATTCAAATTATATTCACATCAATAACATAAATTTCAAGCATTTAAGAAGATAATTCAAGTTACATGAACTTACCTCGATACTTGTTCGTACACAAAAATCTACTAATCCGGACTTTTCCTTTCCTCTATCTAACTTCGTATTTGTGTTTCCGGATCTAAATAAATAAATTCAATCATCAATTCAACACATTTCATGTTCACATGTAGCATTCACTATAATTCTATTATTGTTCATAATTCATTCAAAGCTGTCTACTTGAGTTACAGTCACAAAATTATTTATTTCTCGAGCTACAGAACTCCAATTTAAGAACCGTTAATTTTTCCTAAAACTAAACTCACATATATTTATACCATAAAATTTCCAGAATTTTGGCTTAACCAATTAGTACAGTTTATTCATTAAAGTCACCCTGTTCTGCTATCTGGCAGTTCTGACCTTTCTTCACTAAAATTAATTATCTCTTTATACAGGATTCGGATGATGTTATCGTTTATTTATATTGAAAATAGACTCATTAATAATTCTAAACATATAAATTTAATCCCTAATTATTTTTATCCAATTTTGATGATTTTCTAAAGTTAAAACAGGGGAACCCGAATTCATTCTGAACCAGTCTTTCAAAAATCTAAATATCTAAAAATACAGAACTTCTTTTCTTTCCTTGTTTCTTTCATATGAAAATAGACTCAATAAGCTTTAATTTTATATCTCACTCAACTTCTAATTCCACTTCTAAGATTTTTGGTGAATTTTCAAACTTACTCTACTGCTGCTGTCCCAAAACTGTTTTCTTATAGCTTGTTTTACAATTAAGTCCTTTATCCAATTCTAACTTCAAATCCTTTCAATTAAACCACTAATTCATCATTTTATTCATCATATGCTATATTCAAAAACTCTAAAACTTCAAAAACTTCAACTTAAATTCATCAAAACTTTGTTCTAAAACTTATAAAGCATCAAAATTAAAAGAAAAGGACTAAATTAACTTACCAAATTAAACTCCAAGCTTCAAACTTTCTATTTTTCCTTTTTCTTCTTTCTTTCTTTCTTTCTTTCCCCTGCTCTCTGTTTCGTTTTCTTCTCTGTTTCTTCTCTTTTATTCTTTATCTTATTTTATAATATAATATTATATTAACATAATTATCTAATAATAATATATTTTATCACATAAAATCTTAAGATTTTTATGCTTATGCTGCCTCAACATTTAAAAATGGCATAATTGCCATTTTGGTCCTTTATAATTTTTAATCTATAATTTAAATTTTACTTTCATTTCAATTTAGTCCTTTTCATTTAATTACCTACCCATACGTTAAAATTTTCTAACGAAATTTTTATACCACATTACTAACATTTTATAAATATTTATAAAAATATTTCCTATGATATAAATATTCATGCAAATATATTGAAATAAATTTCTATTTAAATCGGATTTATGGTTACTGAAACCATTGTTCGATAATCTTGAATTTAGGCCATTACAATGAAGGTCGATGGAACCATTGATAAGTTTAAAACAAGGTTGGTAGCCAAAGGTTTTACACAAAAACAAGGTATTGATTACTTTGATACCTATGCTCCAAAGAGCAAGAATTGCTACAATTAGACTCTTAATATCACTTACATCCATATATAATTTGGTTGTTCACCAAATGGATGTTAAAACTGCATTTTTAAATGGTGAATTGGAAGTGGAATTGTACATGGAACAACCGGAAGGATTTGTTGTTCCAGGACAAGAGCATAAGGTATGTAAGCTTGTTAAATCTTTATATGGACTTAAACAAGCACCAAAACAATGGCACCAAAAGTTTGACAATGTTGTTTTAGCTAATGGTTATAAAATAAATGAATCCGATAAGTGCATATATAGTAAATTTGAAAATGGAAAAGGTGTCATAATTTGCTTATATGTAGATGACATGCTCATTTTTGGCACGGATTTGGAACAAATAGAAAACACAAAGAAATTCTTGTCAAACAACTTTGCTATGAAAGATATGGGTGTAGCAGATGTTATTCTTGGGATTAAAATAACCCGAGATGAAAGCACTGTAGCTTTATCACAATCACATTACATTGAAAATGTGCTTAAAAAGTTTGATCTTTTCAACTATATACCAGCATCTACACCCATAGATCCTCAAATAAAATTAGTATCTAATGCTGGTAGGAAAATTGATCAATTGAAATATGCAAGTCTAATTGGTTGTCTTATGTACATAATGACTTGTACAAGACCAGATATTGCATATGCTGTTGGGAAATTGAGTAGGTACACAAGTAATCCAAGTAGTTTGCATTGGCAAGCATTGAATAAAGTACTTAGGTATTTAAAGAAAACTATTAACTATGGATTGTGTTATAATGGATATCCTCCAGTTTTAGAAGGGTATTCGAATGCTAGTTGGATTACAAGTTTGGAAGATCATGCATCTACTAGTGGATGGATCTTTATTCTTGGTGGAGGAGCCATTTCTTGGGGTTCCAAGAAACAAACTTGTATTACTGATTCCACCATGGCAGCAGGATTTATTGCATTAGCCACTGCATCTAAAGAAGCAGAATGGTTAAGAAATTTGCTTTATGATGTACCTTTATGGCCTAAGCCAATTTCACCTATTTCTATCCGTTGTGATAGTGAGGCTACTCTAGCAAAGGCATATAGCCAAGTATATAATGGAAAGTCTAGACACATTGGATTAAGACATAGTTATGTCAGACAATTAATCTCTGATGGAGTGATCACTATTAATTATGTGAGGTCAAGTGAAAATTTGGCAGATCCTTTGACAAAAAGTCTTGCTAGAGATGCAAGAAAAGGACCTCAAAAGGGATGGGACTCAAGCCCATTAATTAGAGTCATCCATGATGGAAACTTGACTCAACGCTTGGTATAACGTCAAGTCTTGAGTTCAATGAGACAAAGTACATCATTAGTATGTGACTGTTAGCACTATAAATAAATTCATCCTAAGATTAAAGTGCTAGGTACCCGTAATGATAAGGGAAGGATGAGTAATGTACTCTTAATGGACCCATAACATAAATATGTTAGAGTGTTATAATTACGGGAACACTTTTGATGGGATCTACCTATGTGAGTGGAAGTGTGGCCGTTTCTAGGAGCTCAAGGGCTTGGCTCGACAAAGACTCATGAAAAGAGGACACGCACACATGGCCATAATAGTGTCCCTAGATACTATGCATTGACCGATGTTGAAATCATTGTGTGAGATGTGTTCGTTAATCAAATGAAATAGTTGGTTCAAAGCTTAGTTTACCATGCAATTTCGATTAACTTTAACATGTTTTCACTAAGTGAAGGTTCAATCGTAAGATACCTTCATTTATGCAAATTGATTTCCAAGAATATCAAAATCTAAATATTTTGAAAATGGGGGGAGATTGTTGGAACATTTTCAAATATTTATAGTTTTTAATAACTATAAATGAATGGGTATAATTAATTAAAAGATTATATCTTTTAATTTTTGAAAAGAATTATAACTATTTAAATAATATTATTTGAATAGTTATAATTAAATGAATAATAATGTTTTATTTTAAAAAACATTATTATTCGGTAAGGTACCTATTGATTAAAGATGTCTCTATGAAGAGACATGAAAATTCCTATAAATAGGAATCAGATTTCATTTGGAGAAATACCAACAAAAAAAAATTCTAATATTCTTTCTCTCTTCCTTCATTATCTAATATTGTTAGATTGTTCTATAAAGTATTACTGCAGAAATCCTTTATAGAAATTGGTTTTCTTGTCATACATTGCTCAGTGTGTAGTGGGCTATTCTCGTCAGTGCAAAACGCAAATAGCCATTGGCTTCATTGTATCCTCGAGGTTAATTTGCCTGGAACTCGTTTGCACACCGACAATAGGTGGGGGCGAATATAACCTTAAAGATAGTGATTTGATACATGCCTTGGAGCCTTGTCCTATTTCTTCTTCTGTTCGAGTTTTCGTTCGTGTGTTCGAGATTTTCCTCACCGGAGTTTTGTATTAACACTTACCACCCTCTTAGCTCATCAGGACAAGTTGTTTTTGTGTTAGGCAATGCTACTCTTGGTTGAAAAGCTTACCAAATTATACTCCAAGCTGGAGAACCACCACCAACAATCAGAGGCAGATGTTTTGTCAGCTGCTCTACGGGCTTTTCGATCTAATGTTTCCAATTGCCTTGAATTTAAAACCTGGATCAGAAATCTGTCCTCCTTATGGATTCAACAATGTTATGAGCTCCTATCACTTACCAACACCGCATTTGCAAAGCTAGTTGTGGACCTAGACTACCCCGTCAACCGCTGGGAAGTTATTTCTCTTCACCAGTATCTCAATTACAGCTTCCATTTGCTGGAGCTTCTAAACTCTGTTAGTTCCTCCCTTTCTCATCTGACGCAAGCTCGCCTTTCCTTTGCTCTCGCTCTCACCCTCCTCCAGAATTCACCTTCTTTGGCAATCAAGCATCTCAAAGCAATTCAGCCTCAAGGTTCAAGCAAGGACTATAGAGGACAGCAAGACAGGGAAGACGGTGACAAGTACAACAACTTCAGCTCCTGCCCCTGGAAGGAAAAGCTAGTAATCAAGCTTTAATGGAAATAAAGAATATTGGCTTTTGGGTATGTGGCGTTGTTTTGGCTACCTTGTCGGAGAGGCTAAACCATACTTGGAGATCAAGCAATTGATTGCCACCTCCAATAGTGCTTCGTTAAACCTAGTAGATTCATGTATTTCTGACGTTATAGTAGAGAAAGGTGAGATACTGAGAGAGGTTATGGAGCTTAATAATGCAGCAGCTTCCCTAGCATCAGCCATAGTCTCTGGGAAAAGCAGTGATGCGGCCAAGGATTTGGAGACAAGGTTGGGTGTTTTTGGGAAGCAGCAGGAAGCTTTGGAGAAGCAGGTCCATTATTTGTTCTCCAAAGTATTCGCAGCCCGAAAAGAACTGCTTCTTAGTGTTCGACAATGCAAGAAATAACCTTAATTTCTGATCAACTTTTAAATGGTTTTTTGGACAAATTCGTTTGATGACAGTAATTGTATTTGTATCTTCAAAACTAACCATGGAAATAAACTGCATCATGTCAGTTTCAAGTTTTGAATTGTCTATATTCAAATTTTAACAAACCAAAGTATTTTAGTATCATTCAAATTTTAACTGAATCTAGGATTCTGTTTGCGACCGGCTAATGAATTGATGTCTTGCAATCAAGTATCACAAAACTTGCGGGGAACCAAGGAAAATTTTACGACTTTCTAAGTTGCAGAAAGAAGAAAAAAAAGATATGTCAACAACAAGATTTACTCAGTCACCAAATGAAACATGAACTGCAACCTCACTAATTTAATAGGTAAAGAAAGTTGCAAGGGAAAGCAAAGCTACGCCCATTTTAATACAAACAAGAAAAAAAAAAAAGAAGAAGAAAAAGTAAAGCCTATTTTTGCAATACCCTCACCCTTTTTAAAAATAACTGTCACGACTAAACTATATCCATCAGCAGAAAACTTAGCTCTTCATCCTGCAAAGAAACATCTATACTTTCACTGTGTTGCCTTCATTGATTTGGACAACTGGTGCTTTGAGAAACTACCAAACTAGACTCAACTGTACCATATCTCAGTTTCTGCCATCCCCTATTGAAGGCAAAGCAAATACCTTGAAGGAAAGGGTCACAGCAACCCCAACTGGCTCTCTGACTCATTGGAGTGGCTTTCTATTTCAGGTTTCTTTCTCTTGTGATAATCACTTGGCAACCTGAGAAGTATATAGAGAGAGCATATGTGAGAGCTGACAAAATATTAAAAAAGAAAAGAAAAAATTGGCCATAATAGCATAATGAGGGACTTCATTTTGGCCTGCAAGGCAACAGAGATGAAGAACTGAATGAAGTATTGATTAGTTCTACTATTTCTGATGCTGTTGAAGGCCTTGAAGTAGTGGGTAGAATTACATTAATGTAGCCAGAGTAAATCATTTGTCAAGATAAGCCAACAAGGGTAAATCACTTAACAGGGACCAAAGGAAGCAGTGCCACTGTTATAGGATTCTGCCTTTTACAAGGGTGGTCGGAAGTTTTTGAAATGAGTGTAGAATTAAGTTCAAAGCCAAAGACACAACCTTGATTTATCCTTTCTAATAAAAAATAATTAAATATAAAAAAAAATTAGTCAAGTTGGGGCATTTCCAGAGCAGACTAACCAAAATATAAAAAAATACATACCCCAAATACAAGGTAGTGTCTGAATCTCCCTTTTCAACAGTGCAATTACAGGTCAAATCTGGACTGGGAATGCTGTGGCTCATGAGAGAATTCTTCCTTTCAACTGGATAGCATTCAAGATAGGGTTGGATCGGGTGATCAGTTGTTGGAAAGAAACCTCGTAGCTCCTCAACCTGCATGGGTAGACAAATAAAACAAGTTGTCTGTTACCCAAATCATAATAAGATACTCAGTTTTATCAAGAAAAACATAACTTGCCTGTCTGCGTAAAGTTTCATTCTCAAGCATAGCTCGCTGCTCCTGCAAACAGAAAGTAAAATGAATTAATTACCTCAAAGTCAAAGGTATCTTTTTTTTCCTTATTGTTCTTTTTTTAGATCATGTGACCTCCTTGACATAACAAGAAATATGCATGAGAAACTTGAACCTTATGGAATCTCTAGGTGCAATATTTCACATGTCAAATGACTTCCCATACGATTTCCATTTCCCACCATTTTCAATCTACTACACTTAGTTGCTAGCTATTCTTACTTTCAAGCGTTTATAACCAATCTGTTGAAAGTTATTGAGACCTCACCTCCACCATTCAAGCCTAACCAAACGTAATTCTAGTTTGTGACATGTCTCCTTATCAAGATGCTTTATTTCCTATCAAAATTATCTTATTATTGGAGACAAAGATAACTGTAACATTCATCCTCTTTTTTCAAGATGCGCTTTTAGACAAAAGAATGACACTGGCAAAACAAAGTACAAAACTATGACATGCAGGTAGGACCAAGCATACCTGTAATCTTGATTGCTCTAACTGTTGCATGAGCAATTGTTCCTGCAATGGTATGATTCCTATTAAGGCCTCAAGTTAAATAATTATTTCTAGAAACAAGAATCCTAATTTAAGCTAAGAGATTAGATGAACTTGGAAAAAAATGTCATTCAACCTTCTTCTCCTTCACTGATAACAACCCTTCATTAAGTTGCTGTTCTAGGAGCTGAAGCTCTTTCAAGCTCATGCTGGTCAAGTTCTTACCCAGCAGCTGTCTATAAAATCATAACAAGAATTAGTTCAAGGGAAAGTAAAAAGTCTGCATTAGAGAAGAATGTAATACATAAACCATATCTGGCAATTAAGATGGCATACAACTGTTTCATTTGTAGCTTTGCGATTTCATCTTTCAGATGGTCTGCCTCCTTAGAGTCTTGCTTCTGAAAACAAAAGTGTACTTGATATCATCCAAATGTATACTTTCAGTGTACATTGTAAGGAAAAATAAATGAAACAGAAACATATTCGGGAAATAAACTTTTGTCAAGGAATAACATGTTTTACCAATAGCAAATTTATGTTTCAACTGGTAGTACACACATGTCATGCATGCTAAAATCTAAATTAGGTTCTAACTATTATCTTGAGGTTCAACATAAAGCCAAAATGCAGAAGAAGAAATTGAAATATATTGTTTCAATGGAAAAGAAAAACCAGATTTGTGAATGTATTATGTAAGCATAAATTGCTGATCACCTCTGCTTTATGTTCCACTTGAGCAATCTCTGGAGAACCTTGAGCAGACTTGTATCTAGAAATTGTTTTATTCATGCTGCTAAAATGAACAAATGATTAAGACAATACTCTTTCACAGAGAGAAATTAGGCACATATTCTTTCTATTAGAACATTTAGCTCACTTCAATATTATAGCATGCAGAAACAAGGAGAAACCTCAATATGCTAGAATACACAATGATAGGCACCTCTCCCTGCAATTTTAAGCTTATGAGTTTTTGTACTTATTCTGTCTCTCTATCAGATACACGTTCCTATAATTCTGATTTCCTCTATCAATTACATACATTCCAATATTTGTGGTTTCCTCCAAAATAAATTTTCTTGCTGCAAATCTTTGCATTTTATACATGTTTCCAGCCATCCCAGCACTTCATTCTCTTTAGTTTACCACTCCTTACCTACAATCGCTTCCATTTTTGTACAATCTATAGCTGTTTCTAACTTAAACTCTCAATCACATAAAATTAGATTATGGACCTATCAACCCACTGAAACAAATTATTCTTACGAAAGCAGAGCATCTCACATCTCCTACAGCAGGAGTGCCACCAGTATCTCACCGATACTTTAAAATATAGTACCATCCAAAAGATAAATCAATCGTTTTTACATCAATTGAAACCAAGTTTCTAATGAAACTCTAGTGAGAAACTCAAATAGGATATGAAAAGAATATAGCTTTTCAATTGAAGTAGGTATAAACACAAGCAAACAAATATTGAGAATTTGAGAATAATTCTATCTTTGCAAATCCAAACAATAAAATATTATATATAGCAGAGAATTTTTTTTTTAAGGAAAAAAAGAAGCCCCAAGAAATTTTCAAATTTTCATGGACGTATGCTATCCAAAATAACATGGAACAATTTAAGAGACAAAAGATAACATACACAGTACAAAAGTTATTTACCATCAAACATTTTTCTATTACCAAGAAGTTTCTGCTGAAGTCAATATAAATCGACCAAAAATTAGCCTTTTCTTCCCTTGATAATAAAAGTAATTGTTCTCCTCCATTAAAAAGAAGTTAATGTAGCAATTTTTGAAAAAGAGCCGGGGAAGATCAGCAGGGGTGAAGTTCATAATAAAATGACAGAAAACAGACCAGACATCAAAATTATCAGCAGATAAAATCCAAACAAACATGCAAGAATACAAACAAAAATTCTTAAGACCCACCTAATCCCTCTAAAGTTCATAGTCGATGATCCTGGTAAACAACATTCTGATCATCAAAATAAATAAAAGTTACCCTTAGCCTATTCTATTTAAAAAAAAAAAAAGGAAAAGAGTCACTCCTTAGTCCTCAACCAAGAAAAAAAAAAAGATAGAAAAACAAGAAAGGCCAATAAAGTTCATGGATGATAAATAGAAAATTCTCAGAAATAATCAAGGGGAAAAAAATTGTTCATGCAATGATAGAAAAAAGAGAAGAAGAGGTTTTTGTTGAAGATAAAAAGTTGTGCATTGCATACCCAGAGCTGGAAAACTCAAAGAGCTTGCCGGTATTGGAGAAAATGATGACAGCAACCTCAGCATCACAGAGAATGGCGAGTTCCTTAGCCTTCTTGAGCAAGCCAGCACGTCTCTTGGAGAATGTGACTTGCCTACTATTAGCATTCTCTATTCTCTTAATCTCTATTTTCCCCCTACCCATATCTCTCACAAGTTGTCTTCTCTGGCAACCCCCAAAACCCAGAAAACAAGAATAAGCAGGTAAATCAATCTTTGATGAAAACAAAACAAAGAGCAACAACTATTTTCATAGGAATTTGAATAAATATATGATTTGTTTATTAAGAGAAAGGAACTTAATTTGGAAAAGACTTGGAAAAAGAAAGGATTGCTAAATATGGAGAATGGGGTTGGGGAGATAAAAAAAGGGTAGGCGTTTTGGAGACTGGAAAGGAAACGGCAAAGTTTGCTTGCATGGCTGATCCCTCTGCCTCTGCATTCAATTTAGAGAGTTTGCTTTGCTTTTGCATGATTCCTTTGCCACATTTGGAGAGTTTATTTGGTGCTCATCGGGTCTACCTGTGGGCCCCACCCCACCCCTTCCTGGTGGATCCCACTTTAGGAGTTTCATATTTCCCTCTCCCTCTCCTTATTATTATTATTATTATTATTATAATAATAAAATTAAATGACAAAAAAAAAAAAAAGGAAGCCTCCTCTGGCTCTTTGCTCTTCTCTTTTGCTTGCTGGGTGTTTGTAGGGTCCACCAACGAAGGCTTGTTTTTGAGCTAGATTTTAGATAATAAAGGAAATGGCAATGGGAGTGCTAAAATTGGAGAGGGAATCGCCTAACATTTTATTTATTTATATACTAAGCATAATAGACCCCTATTTTTAATGGGTAATTGCTAGATTTGGTAGCTCTTGGCGTCGGTTGCTATATTGACTGATGCCCTGCTTCCTAATATTGGAGATGGGTGGGATAAGTTGAAAATGGCTTTCGCATGCCATGCCATTCTACATTTAGTACTATTTATTTAATACCAGCTACATTTGGTAAACCATTGTTTACTGAGGGGTATTTGCTATAAATGCATTCCAATGCAATGCACTTATTGAGTTTCCAAATCTTCTCTTCTACTTACATTTTAAGGCCATTTGTTTTTGGTAAAACCTTTTTAACCCTCTTACCGGATTTGGGATAGAGAAGGTTGCTCACTGTTTCCGCTCTTTACTTTTCCGTCGGACGAGTTGCAATACAAAATAATTTTCAAAGCTTAAAATTGATGATAAATGAATTGCTTGCTGCACTTGAATTTTATTACAAATGGTCTGGATTTGGTAAACCCACACACACCAAACCATTTGCTAATCTTTAAATTTAATCTTGAAATCAACAAAAAGCCTATTGGGCTAAAAACGCTGGAGGAATCTTGTTAGTTGTTAGTTTGGGCTTTCATAGACCGCATCGGTTACGTACCAGACATTGACATATAGGCATAGCGCAGGCGTCACCTGCAGCTGTTCACACGTACAGTACACATTCGTTTCTACTTCATGGTTACACCACGTGTATCGCCGTTACCTAGGCGCCATTTTATTTAATACCCCCATTGGGCCGAAAGGTCCAACAGTTGCCGCGCGCAAGCCAGGGGAGGATAATGGAAGAAGGAAAAGAAGAGAGCGGTGCAGCAGCACCTCCTCTATTGGCACTGAATCATGTGTCTAGGCTGTGTAGAAACGTTAAGAAGTCCATTGATTTCTATACCAAGGTTCTTGGTTTTGTGTTAGTTGAAAGACCTCCAGCTTTAGACTTTGACGGTGCTTGGTTGTTCAATTATGGGATAGGGATTCACTTGGTGCAGTCCAAGGACGACGATAAGTTGCCTTCCGACACCCACCATTTGGATCCCATGGACAACCATATTTCTTTCCAGGTTTACTTACATGCTAACTGCTGCTAGCTTTTGTCCTTGGAATCTATCTATCTATCTATCTATCTATATATATATTTTGTAATTTAAATTTTTAATTAAACCATATATGGCATGTATGGCAGTGTGAAGATTTGGAAGAAATGGAGCAAAGATTGAAAAGTTCAACACCGAGTACATAAAGAGGACAATGGAGGACGAAAGTGGAACTAAGATCGACCAGCTGTTTTTCAACGACCCAGATGGATTCATGGTTGAAATATGTAATTGCGAGAATCTTAAGCTTGTTCCTGCTGGATCTATGGGAAGGATAAAGCTTCCATTTGATCGTCACAATCCGCCGCTGGATTTGGATGCAAATTCCAACCCTAGCTACTCATATTAATTAATTACGAATACATCGTCCAGTAATTGTAATTTAATTGCAGCTTTAATACCAGATTGTTTCTTTCGAATTCCTTTTCCACTACTTGCTACTTAACTACTTATTCTTGAATTATGACTATTGCAGGTAATTAAGCAGTGTCAAATCCAAGTCATTTAAATGGTGCCTTGTTTAGCCTTTTTTTTCATATTACTGTTATTGTTATTTTATACTAACTCTAATTAAAGGTATATATCATCATTCAAAAGACTCTTAATTTGTTAATGTATGCGTATGCATCATATAATTCCTTTTATAACCTATTCATGTTAACTCATTTGTAGTGATTTAGTTTTTTTAAGCATATTTAATAATTCAAAATAAAAAAAATTAACTTTTTCAATAAAAATTGTGGAAAATTATAATAGATAAAGAGTACTTATTATTTAATTCTTTATATTTCATTTTATTTCTTTTTAATATTATTTTTAAAATTTTTAAAATTATATTTATCAAACAATTTAATCATATTTTATATTTAATTTTAATATATATATAAAATATAATTTTATATTTAATATTTAAATTTTCAATACTTAATTTCTTTTAGTTTATCAAACAACACCAACCATAATAATTTATTTGGCCCATTTAACTTTATAAAAAATTATTTTACTCATTCATTTAATTTTTCATTTCGTTTAATCTTTTGAACTTGTATTGTTTGTCAACTCACTCCAAAATGAATATCAAATCACTCCAAAATGGATAAAAAGTTGATATTTATAGCTTTATTAACGTGTCAATTTTGTGACAGTCCACTTAGATGCCAAGTTAGTAATTAATTATTTTTAAATAATTTTTATTTTAAAAATATTTTATTATATTTTTATTTTTTCAAATTTTAAAAAATAACTACGTGAAAATTCACGTGTATGTCATATAAGCAAAATTAATATCGTTAATTTTTCTACTTATTTTAGAATGATTTGATAAATAACAAAATTAAAAATAAAATTAAAAATAACTAAAATCATTTTTATATTAAATTAAAGTGCTAAATGAATTATCATTTTAAATAAAAAACGTGAGAAGAGATTAAGAAATTGAGAGTCCGAATACGTATTTTAAGTGTGCCTCTACAATTATTTTTAATTATTATTCATTCAATAAGAACATCTTTGAATTTTGCTCGAAGATTCGTCCCATTTTCATATACCATATTGTAGGACCCCATTTTCCCCGGACCCATTTTTAACTAAAAACAAAATAAAAAATAAAATCTTAATAAAAACTAAATATTTATAACAGTCCAATAAAGTCCACAATTCCTTTACAAATAATAGCCCAAATATAAACAAATAAGGCCCAAATACAATTCCAAAACCCGAAAACTAAATTGGCCCATGCCCCTGTCTCCTCAGCATTTTCTAGAAACCCTAGTGGTTTCTAGAACTCCCTCAGCGCCATAGCCTTCTTCTCACGCGCCTCTCGTGCACCCTCGTCAGCAACCAACACACACGCGCACCTACAACGGACTTTCCCCATAGCTGTACCTGCAACAGAATAGAAAAAAGGCAGAAGATCGAGAATACAGTAGAAGAAAAACATGTATTTCGGGGATTTCGTGTATTTCACGCTCTTTTGGCTATAAAAGCCTAACACTGTACATTAAACGATTACGCACACTAATAAAGAAATAGAAAAGTAAAAAAAAAAAAATTGAAAGGTGATTTTTTTTCCTCGCATTTTCTTTTCTGTTTCTTTTTGTTTTCTTTCGTTAATATTTATTTGTAAATAAAAGAGGGATGAGTAGAAGAGGAGGTAACCTGTGTAAGATCTTGCCCTCGTTTTCTCCGTCACAATCAGAGTTGGAGAAGAGGTGGTTGATCAAATCGGATGTTCGTGGGTCACTTCTCGCCGTCGGTAGTGGTGCTTTGATGGTTAGCAGAAAGGGTCTTGAGGGAGTGCGGCTGAAAACAAAAAATGAAAAAAGGTTAGGGTTAGTTCAAATTGTATTTGATTTGTTTCTTAAACATGATTTCGTCCATTAAGGAAACAACACCGTTTGGAGCTTGGTTCATTGGCACCAAAACGGTGCCGTGTTGGCCAATATCCGATGATCCGATTTGACCCGACCCATCTTCCCTCAAGATTCGCGCATTTGCGATAAAGGGGTTATTTGAGCGATTAGTCCCCTGTTCCTGTGTTGCTATTTGATTAGGCCCTACGCGCTTTTATTTGTTCTTCGTAAATCAGCCTCTGTAATCCAAACGCATTTTCAATTTAGTCCTCTTAAACGCAACGTTTTCGCGACAGGGAATAATTGCTAGTTTAATCTTTGATCGTTTGCGTGCATTTCATTTGAGTCCTTTGATTCTCTTTTATTTTCTATTTTTGGCCCAGATTCCTGCTTTCATTTTAATTTAGTCTCTTTTATATTCTATTTTCTTTAATTATTTTGCTATTTTGCCATTATTTAAACATTTTTATTATTATTGTTAATATTATTATTGTTTTTTATTATATTCAAACTATTGTGTATAGTATTTTATTCATTTATTAACTTACGAGTTTCTATTGTTGTTATTAAATTATTTTTATGTATTATTAATTTATATTTTATATTATATATATATATATATATATGCCCTTTTAAATCTATCTATATAAATTCATTTGCTTTTAAACTTGTTTATATATATACGTTTTATTTTAAAATTAGTGTAAAGATCATATTTTATTTATTTCACACATTTTTAATATATGGTTATCTATATACGTTGTTGTGTATTTGTGCGTAAGTCATTTCTATAATTATGTCCATTTGTATGATGTTGAGTTTATGTATTTCATGCTTAATGCTATGTTTGTGCTTCTTCATATTATTTTATGTTTCAAATTCCAATGTATGCAAGCCTTTATCAAATGTTTTATGTTATTAAAAATTGTATATTGAGCCAATTTTAAAATTTCGTACATGAAAATTTTTCAAGATAAGGCAATATTTGTATGTTTGGAAGTTCGGAAAATTATGCCCTAACATACTGGGTGTCAATTTTCTGTCCAACCAAAAACCAAATACCATTCTTAATTGCATGTTTTGAAGATTAAAGATGATCTCGGTGTTGAAGTATAATGTATTATATCCTAACTTACTGGGTATAATATTTTTATTCCTTCAAAACGAGTTAATCTTGAGATTCAAATTCAACATAAATTAACCTTCTTTAAAAGAATTATAGTTTATAGCTTGTTGTTAATATGATATTTAATTTGTGTGTATTTCATGATTAATGTTTATGCATCTTATCATTGTATTATACCGCAAATTCTAATGTATTCAAGTCTCTACTAAATGTTTTCATTTAAAATGCATTTTGAGCCGAGTTTAAGATTGTGCATTTAAAAACCTTTTTCCAAAATAAGGCAATATTTGTGCGTTTGGAAGGTCGGAAAATTATGCCCTAACGTACTGGGTGTCAATTTTCCACCCAACCAAATAGCCAAATACCCTTCTTAGTTGCATGTTTTGAAGATCAAAGATGATCTCGGTGTCAAGGTATAAACGTGTTATATCCTAACGTACTGGGCATGATATTTTTATTCCTTCGAAACGAGTTAATCTTGAGATTCAATTCAAGGTTAATTAGCCTTTTTAAAAATTTTATACCTTAAATATTTTCAAGTTTTCAACACAAGGACACTAATTAATCAATTTGGTACCAATTTTGGGCGTTGCGAGGGTGCTAACCCTTCCTCGCACGTAACCGACTCCCGAACTTGTTTTCTCGAATTTCACAAACCAAAATATTTTTATGTTTGATCTGATCACACCTAAACAAAAAAAGGATTGGTGGGGACTCCACATCACTTTTTTAAAGTCGATCCCAATTTTCAAAGAAAAAAAAAGGGTTTCGACACATATGATATTAAAGTTTCGATCCACGTGGTCATAATAGCAAATGTTGGCCTTGATTGAGGTTTATGCATGGGACGTTGATTAGTTTAAGTTATTCATAATGATTGAAACTATAATGTTTCAATTTTAAGTAATTACTATTTTAAATAAGTCAGTGTATGATTTAAATATAGGTTTTCTATCTAAACTTTTCTTTTCTCTTAATAAGGTGAATAATGGCTCACGAGATAGCGAGTTGGGGGAGACAATGTGAAAGCTCGAGATACTGGGTGGAAGAAGCCCCTCCAGAAGTTGAGGCTATCATCTTAAACGAGCTACAAAGGTAAGATGGGGTTTTTGTTTTGAGTCCGGAGGGTATGGCCTTTGTTTTCAAGAGAAATTTTGAGGAGCTCAGTGAATCAATGGAGTGGGGAAATGAAGAGAGAACTGATCGAGAAATCTAAGGGATTTCCACTCCCACATATGGATTTTTGGTGCATCAAAGCGGACGAGATGAATGGGTAGACTAAAGGTCTTAGGGAATTAGATTTTTGTTTTCTTAGGATTTGATATGGTTTGTTGTGGAAAATTGTTTTGTTTTTGTTTTTCCTTTTTGTTTAAGAGTCTAGGTAAACGTTCTTTAGGGATTCTCGAGGCAATGCCCATTGCAGTGATTTTTATGCTGACAAATAGCTAGCATGGTAAAACGGTGCTGAGGCTTTTATTTTTTTTTTTTCATTTTTGTTGTTTCCTTTGTATTTAAACCTTTAAACTTTCCTAATAAGATTGCATCGAGTGTTATTTTCAAAGAAAGAAAAGGTGAATAGTGGTCCGTTGAGTAATTTTATTTATCACGCATTTTTGAATATTTAATATTTAAGGAATCTCGTTAAGGTTAAAATCCTTTTAAGTTAATGGTAAGAAAATATTGTATCGTGAGGTATGAGAATTTAAATTTAATCTTAAAAAAATCTATTCCCACTCTCAATTATTGAAAAAGAATTTTGTTAAGTTTTTAATTTTAGTCCCAAAATTTGTTGTCTCTGAACCAATGAACGTAGGATAGAGTACAATTAGCATGCCAATAGGTTATTATGCGTGCGATACGAGATTGATCTGAGTAGTGAAAGATTTTTTATATTCTCTATTTACTGGATATGCCGAGGTCCTGCATTTTTTTGCGGGCTATCATGTTATATTACAGTGTTACCTAGTGTGCTGGATGGTACTGGCTCTTATGAGCATTTGGTGTGTTGGATGGTTAACTGTGACTCGTATCCACTTATCGTTCATCGATCAGGCTATGTTTATTGATCTTTGAAAATTATTGAAATGTGGAACTGATTTGTACTATTGTACTGAGCATTACTCACCTGTTGTAAGCTGCGATTGACAAGATTTCTGAGAATAACTTTATTGACAAGAACTTTGTTTAGTAATCCTGCTAATTGATTTATTATGTTTATTCAATAAGCTTCATCATTTTAATTGACGAAATTACTAAGCTATATGAAAGCTTACTCCTGTTATTGTTTTGTTTCCTTGTAGATACTATTTGGGGAAGTCAGAGATCGGGTCAACCTGAAGAAATCACACTATCGAGGATCTTGGTAGATTTTGAATTCAAACTTGGCTTATATGGCATGTAATGAGGGGATTTGAGTTTGTTTTGTAATAGTCCATAAGTACTCATGTTATATAGTTTGGTGTGCTTATTTTGTTGTTTAGTTAAATAGTTGTTGATTTGTGCATGCATGATGCAAGTTATGGTTGATTGGAAATAGGAAAGTGTAAGTCTTAACATTAAATATGGTATGATATTTGTGTGATTGCTAATCACTAGGTTATATACTTGTGAATTGTGAATCTAGTTTAAATGATTTGAATAACTAATGGTTATATGCAAGCCTAATTCTAAGTTTAAGCATAAGTGGGTGAACATAAAATGGTAAGTTGGCATGATTTAGGTATGGTATTTTTGGGTTTAAATGTAAATCAATTTGAGTGTGTTGTGGCTTGTACATTTTAACTAAGATAATGAAATGTATGCATTTGAATTCTGGTGTCAATGATGGCATATTGGCTAGGCACATAGATTGATTGTTTTAGCATGCTTTGAGTGCTTTTGAATGTGCTTTGAGGGCTTGTATGCGTGTACTTTTGATGTGTTTAGGTACCTAAGCATTTGGATGTGAAATGAGCATGTTTTGGGTCATTTTTGGGCACACACAGCCTTGGACACGGGCTGTCACACGGTCGTGTGTCACGCACGGGCAACCCACACGAGCGTGTGTCCCAAATATGTTAGGTGCAAGGTTCACACGGGCTGGCACACAGGGCGTGTAGAGTAACCACATGACCATGTCTGGAGCCACATGGTCTAGGCTCTGTCACAAGGCCTGGACATGTGGCCATGTGACCCTTATTTTGAAAATTTTCATTTTTGTCCCAAATCTCATGTTTTGTTTCGAATTGGTCTCTGACTGTTCCTAAACTATTTTGAGGCCTCGTAGGCTCGATTTAAGGCCAACAAATAAATGTTTTGCTTCATTCTAAATTATTTATGAATATTGTTAATTGACTGATAAATTGATGCTAATTGTTATAAAATGTTCTGAAATATACGGTAACTGTAACCCGGGTGTTACAGACGCCAAGATATCTATTTTGCAATGGAGTTAGTGAGTCAATATCAGGAGAATCCAAAACCAAGAATTGGCAAACAGTTAAGCATATACTAAAGTATTTACAGAGAATGAGGGATTATATCCTTATGTACTCCAGAGAAGATCTCACTCCTATTGGATATACTGATTCTGATTTCCAAACGTATCAAGATTTAAGAAAATCGACATTGGACTGTGCTTTTGTCCTAAATGGCAGGTCCATAGTGTGAATAAGTGTCAAGAAGGGTTGCACTGCTAACTTTACTATAGATGGCAAAATATGAGGTATGGAAAAGTTATGACACCATAATAGTGCGGATATAGCTAAACCTAAAAAAACCACATAAGGACAAAACATATAAAGGAGACAATAGTGTTTGACAAAATATTGGATATAGTCAAAGATCGCATATGAGGATAAACCCTAGGGATGTGTTTTGCCAAGACTCTAATAGCTAGAGAGCACTTTGGGAAACATATGGAAGGTCACAAGAATGCGAAACATGACTCATCTACTTCACTAGAACAAGGGGAGACTGTTGAATTTTGTGCCCTAAGCGAAGTATTTTCATCTAAGTACACTTTTAATTTTTCAAAATATTGTTTATGTAACACTCCTTACCCGAGACCGTTGCCGGAGTCGAGTACGAGGCATTACTAGACTTAACTTACTAGTTTGGGGCATAAAAATTGAAACTGTCCATCTGCATCATGTTCACTAAATTGACTATAACTCGAGTTACGGAACTCAAAATTTAGATCCGTAAATTTTCCTTGAAACTAGACTCATATATATTCTTACTATAATTTTTCCAGAATTTTTTGTATGGCCAATTAGTACAGTTTATTAGTTAAAGTCTCCCCTATTACACAGTTCGACAGTTCTGACCCCTCTACACTAAAAATCAATTATCTCATAATATACAATTCTTTTGCATACATAATTTCTTTCATATAAAAATAGACTCAATAAGATTTAATTCTATATCTTATTCACACCCTAATTCCATTTATTCTATTTTTGGTGATTTTTCAAAATCACGTTCACAGTTGCTGTCCAAAACTGTTCCCCTGCAGATTTTTTTTTTTTTACTCTTTCATAATTTCTTTGTAATAACTATCATCTAAGCATACATAACATTCAAAACATGTTCTTAATTAACCATTTTAATGGCTAATCATTATCAAGCATTTACAAGCCAATATTAAGCCATATCATAAGGACATACACACAAAATGGCTAAGTCCCTATACATGCCATAACTTAAAATGTTCGAGTCACAAAATACCAATATAATCCTTTGATAGTGTGTAACAAACTCCGACGTCCTTGCGATCCCCGAATTGGCTTGTAATACTAAAAAAAAAAGAAAGGAATGGGAGTAAGCATAAAGCTTAGTAAGTTTACATGTAAATAAATAACATCATTCTTAATGAATTATATTAATCTTTTCTTAACAAGATTATTTAAGCCTTTAATTTAATATACTTAAGTCTTAAATTCTTACCTGTACCTTTTTAGCTTGAACTTGTCTTACCTTTCCTTTGGTATACTCTTTGAATTTTCCCATTGAACCACTTGGAATACTAAGGATACGTGGGTACCTTTCCTTATGAAACTTAACCATTGCCATGTCTTGACATGGTCTTACGTGGTATCCTTAGCTTATGAACTCACCAATGCCATGCATTGGCATGGTCTTACATGGGACCTTTGCCTTATAAACTCACTAATGCCATGCCTTGGCATGGTCTTATATGGTACCTTTGCCTTATAGTAACTTATCAATGCCATGCCTTGGCATGGTCTTACATGATTTCCTTAAACCCTAATGTCATGACATTTGTATCCTACACATTCCTAAGGTTCAACCGGAACTTTCTGAGATTGCTTCTCCATCAATTCATGCTTGAGTCTTTAAATGATAAATTTACAGAATAAATATGTAAATGCTGGAATTTAATAGTATCAAATGTAAAATAATAGAATATTGCATTTATTTACCGCAAACTTACCTCGAAACAAAATACGATAAACTATATCGATTTAGTCCACTATCTTTTTCTTTCCCCGATCTAACTCCGGATTTCGTTACTCTTGATCTATAATAGCAAATTTATCTTATTTAGTACTCACATTTTAATCCCTTAACTCTAACTTTGGCAAAATTATAATTTTGCCCCTAAACTTTTACATATTTACACATTTGCCCAAAGCTCGAAAATTAAATTTTATCCCTTATTCTTATGTTTTATGACTTGCTGATCATTTTTCCTTCTATGACAACATCAAATTCTCACTCTAACATGTAATTATGAACATTAGGTATTTTTACCGATTAAGCCGTTTTACTCATTTTCACTTAAAATCACTTAGCAAAAGTTGTTTAACATAATTTCAGACTTCATATTCTATCATAAAACATCAAAATAAACACACTTCACCTATGGGTATTTTTCCAATTTGAACCCTAGCATGAATTATTGATAGAATAAGCTAAACCGAGCTACTAGGCTTCAAAAATGTAAAGAACATTAAAAACTGGGCTTGAAATCACTTACTATGGAGCTTGGAAGCTTGAAAAAACCCTAACTATGGTGAACCCTTAAAAATTCAGCCTAATGAAGAAGATGAGCACATTTTGCCATCTTTTTCCCTTTTAATTTCTTTTATTACCAAATGACTAAATTACCCTTCATTAAAAACTTTGGTTCTTTCTACCTATATATGTCCATTTTTGTCCATGAAAGCCTAATGGTATAATTTCCATTTAAGGACTTCTACTTCAATTATGATCTTCAATTAAATCCTTTAACACCTAAAACTCATATTTATCAACTTTTGCAATTAAGTCCTAATAGGCAAATTAGACATGCAATTCATGAAATTTTCTATCGGTATTCTAACACATGCATCTAATCACTCAATAAATCATAATAATTAATCGTAATAAACTTTTCTATCTAGGATTCGTGGTTTTACAACCACTGTTTCGTTTAGGCCCTATTTCGAGATATTACATTTCTCCCCCTTTTAGGATTTTCGTCCCCGAAAATCTTACTTGTGAAGAGATTTGGGTACTGTTTTAGCATAGTTTCTTCGGGCTCCCATGTAGCCTCGTCTATCCCATGCCTATTCCATAATACTTTCACAAGTACAATACTTTTGTTCCTTAATTGCTTAACCTCTCGAGCTAGAATTTTTACCGGTTCCTCACCGTAAGTCATATCCGGCTGAATCTCAACCTCTGTCTGTGAAATTACATGCGATGGATCTAAACGATAATGACGTAGCATAGACACATGAAACAAATTATGAATCTTCTCTAACTTAGTCGTCAAAGCTAACCGATATGCCAATGGCCCAACTCTCTCGATCACCTCAAACGGTCCAATAAAACGAGGACTTAATTTGCCTTTCTTGCCAAATCTGAGAACTTTCTTCCACGGGGATACTTTCAAGAATACCCTATCACCAACTTGAAATTCAATTTCTTTTCTTTTCAAATCTGCATAGGATTTCTGCCTATCTGGAGCCGCTTTCAAGCAATCTCTGATGACTTTTACTTTCTCTTCTGTTTCTTTGACTAGATCAACCCCGTAAATCTGATTTTCCTTAAGCTCTGTCCAACACAAAGGTGTGCTACATTTACGTCCATACAAAGCTTCATAAGGTGCCATCTTTAGACTCGATTGATAACTATTATTGTAGGTAAACTCTATTAACGGCAAATATTTCTCCCAACTACCTTGAAATTCCAATACACAACATCTAAGCATATCTTCAAGTACCTGAATAACTCTCTCTGACTGACCATCAGTCTGAGGATGGAAAGCTGTACTAAAACTCAACTTTGTACCTAAAGCTTCCTGCAATTTCTTCCAAAATCATGAAGTAAATCTCGGATCTCTATCTGAGATAATCAATAACGATGCTCCATGTAGTCTAACTATCTCTAAAATATACAACTCGACCAACTTGTCAAGTGAATAATCTATACGAACTGGAATAAAATGAGCCGACTTCGTTAACTTATCAATCACAACCCATATGCATCTTTCTTTCTCGGTGTCAAAGGCAATCATGTCACAAAATCCATAGTAACTCGGTCCCATTTCCACTCGGGAACTAATACAAGCTGCAATAAACCTGAAGGTACCTGATGTTCAGCTTTTACCTACTGATAGATCAAACATCTAGAAACAAACTCTAAAATATCTCTTTTCATTCTTGTCCACCAATACATTTTCTTCAAATCATTATACATCTTTGTACTACCTGGGTGAATAGACAAAGAATTGCTATGTGCTTCCTGTAAGACTTTTCGAATAAGTTCATCATTCTTGGGTACACATACTCTATCTCTGAACATCAAACAACCGTCAGAACCAATCTGAAAATCAGACTCTACACCTGATTCGCACTGAACTCTTTTGGCTTGCAACTCACTGTCATCCTTCTGAGCTTCACAAATTTCTTCAAGAAACGTTGGTTTAGCTCTCAACTCAGCTAAAATAGAACCATCATCTGATAAGGCCAAACTAGTGTGCAAAGCTCTCAATGCAAATAATAATTTTCTACTCAAAGCATCAACAACAACGTTTGCCTTACCCGGTGATAATCGATCACTAGCTCATAATCTTTAATCAACTCTAGCCATCTTCTTTGCCTCAAGTTCAGATCTTTCTGAGTCATCAAGTATTTCAAACTTTTATGATCAGTGAATATTTGACATTTCTCTCCATACAAGTGATGTCTCCAGATTTTCAATGCAAATACAATAGTAGCTAGCTCTAAATCATGTGTCGGATAATTTTTCTCATGTGGCTTTAACTGTCTAGAGGCATAAGCAATTACCCTTCCTTCCTGCATAAGTACATAGCCTAGTCCATTCAAGGATGCATCACTGTAAATCACAAACTCTTTACCCGATTCTGGTTGTACTAAGACAGGAGCTTCAGTCAACAATGCCTTTAACTTGTCGAAACTCTACTAACACTTCTTAGTCCATTCAAACTTGACATCTTTCTGTAGCAATCTTGTCAATGGAGTAGCTATCATGGAAAATCCCTCTACAAATCGTCTATAATAACCGGCAAGACCAAGAAAACTTCTGACCTCTGATACATTCCTAGGAGGCTTCCAACCAACAATGGCTGAAATCTTACTCGGATCAACTTTAATACCTTCACCTGAGACAATATGTCCAAGAAAACAAACTTCCGTAACCAGAACTCACTTTTACTAAACTTGGCATAAAGCTGATTATCTCTCAAAATCTGTAAAACTGTTCTCAAATGCTCTGCATGCTCAGTCTCATCATGAGAATAAATTAAGATGTCATCAATGAACACAACTACAAACTTGTCCAAATAAGGTCTAAAAATTTGGTTCATTAAATCCATAAAAATGGCAGGAGCATTGGTTAAGCCAAATGGCATCACAAGAAACTCATAGTGACCATACCTAGTTCGAAAAGCAATTTTCGGAACATTTGACTCTTTAACTCGTAGCTGATAGTATCCGGATCTCAAATCTATCTTAGAGAACACAGTGGCTCCTTTCAATTGATCAAACAAATCATCTATTCTAGGAAATGGATATTTGTTCTTGATGGTTACCTTGTTAAGCTGCCGATAGTCTATGCACAATCTCATGGAACCATCCTTCTTTTTCACAAATAACACAAGCGCGCCCCATGGTGAATAACTAGGTCTTACAAAGCCTTTATCAATTAATTCCTGTAGCTGAGCTTTCAATTCTTTCAATTCTATCGAAGCCATTCTATATGGAGCAATAGAAATAGGTGTGGTACCTGGAATCAATTCAATACCAAACTCAACTTCTCTGATAGGAGGCAAACCTGGTAGTTCTTCCGGAACACATCAGGAAACTCATTTACCATAGGCACTGATTCAATTTTCAACTCTGGATCTTTAGTATTCAACATAAAAGTAAGATAAGCTTCACATCATTTCCTCAAACATTTTAAGCAGACATAACAGAAATCATAGAAATTGAACTACCTGACTCATCTGAATTAACTCGAAGGATTTCACCATTTTCACATTTCAACTCAATGAATTTCTTTCCACAATTCACTACCACATCATGTGTTGTTAACCAATCCATACCAAGAATCACATCAAACTCATCAAATGGCAATAACATGAGATCGGCCGGAAAACAGTAACCTCTAATCATCAAAAGGCAATTTTTACATACTTTGTTTACTAACACATACTGACCTAATGGATTCGATACTTTAATCACAAATTCTGTAAACTCTATGGGCATGTTCATACTAGGCATCAATTTCATACAAACATAGGAATGGGTTGAACCCGGATCAATCAAAGCAATAACATTAACATCATGAAGAGAAAATGTACCGTAATTACGTCGGGGGAGGATGCCTCTTCACGAGCACGGATAGCATAAGTCCTTGCGGGTGCTCTAACATCTGATCTCATTGTTGTATCTCTAAATGTACCTCTACCGCCCTACTCCGATTTTTCTCGAGATCCGCTCTAACGAGGGCATTGCTTGATCTTGCACTCGGTATTACTTCTCTTTTAACCATTTTGAAACACTCCGAATGAAATGATCCAGTGCGCCACATCGAAAATAGCCAATCTCAGTTGCTAGACATTGACCTGGATGACGTCGACCACATTGAGGATACTCAGGTCTATCAGGCTGAATACTGCCAACACTCGTAATCGAAGTGGTTTGAGCTTTTGGATCCATAAATCTTCTACCTCTGTTTCGGCTAGAATACCCAGCTGAAAAATTAGATCTCGTAGAAAACTCTCTAGGCCTCTTGGATGTAGACTGAAACGACTTGCTCATCTATCTTTTCTTCGTATCTTGCATCTCAATTTTAGCTTTACCCTTTCTTTTTAACAACTCCTCTGCCTTACAGGCTCGGTCAACTAAAACAACAAACTCCTTTATCTCTAGAACACCAACTGACAGTCGGATATCATCATTGAGCCCATCCTCAAATCTTTTACACATGATAGCCTCTGTAGACACACACTCTCGAGCATAATTGCTGAGTCGGACAAATTCACGTTCATACTCAGTCACAGTCATCTTACCCTATTTTAATTCAAGGAACTCTTTTCTTTTCTGGTCAATAAACCTCTGACTGATGTACTTCTTACGGAACTCCTCCTGAAAGAAATCCCAAGTAACTCTTTCTTTCGGTACTACTGACACAAGTGTCTTCCACCACTGGTAGGTTGAATCTCTAAGAAGTGACACTACACATTTAATACACTCTTCCGGTGTGCAGGATAACTCATCAAAGACTCTGATAGTGTTCTCGAGCCAAAATTTAGCTTTCTTTGCATCATCATCTTTGGTAGCCCAAAACTCCTCGACCCCTTGTTTTCTAATCTTGTCAACGGGTGGCTTCTCTCTTCTGACTGTATTTGTGATTGGAGAAGCTACATGGGTAGTCTGAGGATTATGAGGGGTGGAGGTTCTAATAATTGGAGTTCGTATTGAACGAACTCAGCAAACCATTCATTCATAGCTTGGAAGAAGGCTTTTCGAGCCCCTCCTCCCTGACTAACTGTAACGGGCCTTTCACTACTATCTAGTGGCACCGTCCCTTCATCGGGATCGGCGCATTACTTTCTACATCATCTGCACCAACTCGTTCGGGATCCATAACTATAAAAGAAAAACATTTTAAAATCGTCAGGAGTCGTCACACTATCAAAATATAAGTATGGCATGTATAGTTAGACTCTTACTCATACTAAATATTTTGAGAACCGACTAAACTCTTGCTCTGATACCAATAAATGTAACACTCCTTACCCGAGACCGTTTCCGGAGTCGAGCACGAGGCATTACTAGACTTAACTTACTAGTTCGGGGCATAAAAATTGAAACTGTCCATCTGCATCATGTTCACTAAATTGACTATAACTCGAGTTACGAAACTCAAAATTTAGATCCGTAAATTTTCCTAAAACTAGACTCATATATATTCTTACTATAATTTTTCCAGAATTTTTGGTGTGGCCAATTAGTACAGTTTATTAGTTAAAGTCTCCCCTGTTACACAGTTTGACAGTTCTGACCCTCTACACTAAAAATCAATTATCTCATAATATACAATTCTTTTGCCTACATAGTTTCTTTCATATAAAAATAGACTCAATAAGATTTAATTCTATATCTCATTCACACCCTAATTCCATTTATTCTATTTTTGGTGATTTTTCAAAATCACGTCACAGTTGCTGTCCAAAACTGTTCCCCTGCAGATTTTTTTTACTCTTTCATAATTTCTTTGTAATAACTATCATCTAAGCATACATAACATCCAAAACATGTTCTTAATTAACCATTTTAATGGCTAATCATTATCAAGCATTTACAAGCCAATATTAAGCCATATCATAAGGACATACACACAAAATGGCTAAGTCCCTATACATACCATAACTTAAAACGTTCGAGTCACAAAATACCAATATAATCCTTTGATAGTGTGTAACGAACTCCGACGTCCTTGCGATCCCCAAGTTGGCTTGTAATACTAAAAAAAAAAAGAGAAAGGAATGGGAGTAAGCATAAAGCTTAGTAAGTTTACATGTAAATAAATAACAACATTCTTAATGAATTATCTTAATCTTTTCTCACCAAGATTATTTAAGCCTTTAATTTAATATACTTAAGTCTTAAATTCTTACATGTACCTTTTTAGCTTGAACTTGTCTTACCTTTCCTTTGGTATACTCTTTGAATTTTCCCATTGAACCACTTGGAATACTAAGGATACGCGGGTACCTTTCCTTATGAAACTTAACCATTGCCATGTCTTGACATGGTCTTACGTGGTATCCTTGCCTTATGAACTCACCAATGCCATGCCTTGGCATGGTCTTACATGGGACCTTTGCCTTATAAACTCACCAATGCCATGCCTTGGCATGGTCTTACATGGTACCTTTGCCTTATAGTAACTTATCAATGCCATGCCTTGGCATGGTCTTACATGATTTCCTTAAACCCTAATGTCATGACATTTGTATCCTACACATTCCTAAGGTTCAACAGAACTTTCTGAGATTGCTTCTCCGTCAATTCATGCTTGAGTCTTTAAATGATAAATTTACAGAATAAATATGTAAATGCTGGAATTTAATAGTATCAAATGTAAAATAATAGAATATTGCATTTATTTACCGCAAACTTACCTCGAAACAAAATACGATAAACTATATCGATTTAGTCCACTATCTTTTTCTTTCTCCGATCTAACTCTGGATTTCGTTCCTCTTGATCTATAATAGCAAATTTAGCTTATTTAATACTCACATTTATTAAAACAACCCTTAACTCTAACTTTGGCAAAATTACAATTTTGCCCTTAAATTTTTACATATTTACACATTTGCCCCAAAGCTCGAAATTAAACTTTATCCCTTATTCTTATGTTTTATGACATGCTGATCATTTTTCCCTTCTATGACAACATCAAATTCTCACTCTAACATGTACTTATGAACATTAGGTATTTTTACCGATTAAAAGCTTTTAATCGTTTTCACTTAAAATCACTTAGCAAAAGTTGTTTAACATAATTTCAGACTTCATATTCTATCATAAAACATCAAAATAAACACATTTCACCTATGGGTATTTTTCCAATTATGAACCCTAGCATGAATTATTGATAGAATAAGCTAAACCGAGCTACCGGGGCTTCAAAAATGTAAAGAACATTAAAAACGGGGCTTGGAATCACTTACTATGGAGCTTGGAAGCTTGAAACAAACCCTAGCTATGGTGAACCCTTGAAAATTTGGCCTAATGAAGAAGATGAGCACATTTTGCCATCTTTTTCCCTTTTAATTTCTTTTTATTACCAAATGACTAAATTACCCTTCATTAAAAACTTTGGTTCTTTCTACCTATATATGTCCATTTTTGTCCATGAAAGCCTAATGGTATAATTACCATTTAAGGACCTCTACTTCAATTATGCTCTTCAATTAAATCCTTTAACACCTAAAACTCATATTTATCAACTTTTGCAATTAAGTCCTAATAGGCAAATTAGACATGCAATTCATGAAATTTTCTATCGGTATTCTAACACATGCATCTAATCACTCAATAAATCATAATAATTAATCGTAATAAACTTTTCTATCTCAAATTCGTGGTTTCACAACCACTGTTCTGTTTAGGCCCTATTTCGGGATATTCCATGTTAATAAAATTATTCATAAATTACAGTAATACTTTGTATATTGTCTTCATATATTTTTGTATGCAAAGCAAAATGGAAGAAAATGTTGCTCGCTGGTTTTCTAATGTTTAACTAATATTAAGGATATAAGTTATAATGAATTGAAAGCTAGTGTGTTGGGTGTACAACTTGTAAAATATGTAGCGTCATTTACAACAGTGGAATTCATAGACCGAGACATGGGTAAATGATATCCTCTCATTGACATTACATGGTTGATGAAAGTAAACATGACCATGGATCTTTCGTCTTTGTGAGTCTTTTGATGAATGACTTAATTACTATTCAATAGTAATTAACGTTTCATGAAGGAAGATGTAATGGTTACCATGAGATAAAATAGGATTATATTAGGAGAAAGAATTTTATCTCAAAGAGATCAAGGATATTCTATGAGGGTAACACACTTATGACAATGTCATTGGATGAGCACTGAGTTGTTACTTTCGTAATGGTATGTCATTAGGGAGAGCTTAGTCACAATAATATAGTGGAATGACTTTGTAACTAAATGAGTTTATAATTAATAAGCGAAAAGCTGAAACTTAATTATAAATCATTTGATCCCTAATTACATATGTCCAATCGGTCTCTCTTCTAGCTCGTTGAAACTAGAAATGAATTGTTAGTTTGAAAATAAATAAATAGAATGAATAGGATCAGATAAATAGAAAACATTGAGAAATGATTATGGTTTTTCCGAAATGAATAAATAGAATCATTTGGAAATGAATGTAGGTTTTCAAAAATAGAAATGGAAATGGAAATGATCCATTTGCAATTTTATATGGATTACTTAAAAATGATCGAAAGAATGAGTTAATGTTTTTGAGCTGTTTTGAAGCCCAAAAATGAAAATAAATCATTCAGTCACAGTGAACATGTTGAGTTATGTAATATTTGACATATTTTTTGAAATTTTATCTAGGATAAAATCGTTAAAAATTTTACTTGGGGTAAAATTGTGAAAATTTTACTAGGAGTAAAATAGGGATAAGAAAATTGTTTAATATAGAATATTAAAGTTTTTTTGGGAAATAGAAAAACCGATTCAGGTTGGATCATATTACAAAATACTGGGTCAAAAGGCCTAGGAAGTACTCGTAATTGGACCCGATGTGAGAGAGACCCAAAACCCCTCATATAACATGAATGGGGGGCAAACCTAGTAGGAATACTAGGGTGTGATGTCCACCCTAATCCTACTCTAAGTAGAAAGTTGTTTTTCCATTTTAAATAAACCACTACAATTTAATAAGGGTTCTACCTTCTTTTCTTATGAATAGATGACATCGGTAAGGTATTACATGCAACTTTGAGAGATTGTTACTCTATCAAAAAAAAAAAAAGAGAATTTATTCTCAACTATCAAATATATTTTTCCAAAACAACAATTCTACCGGTTTCTATTAAAGAAGAGAGAATTTTCATTTTCTTCCCAAATAAAAGAGAAAAGTTTTTCTAGTTCTGTGTTTCGATTCAATTGGTTTGAGCCCACACTCGAAGTAGTTCGTGGTACGAGAATAATAAAGAAGATTGTTTGGTTCAAAGCCAAGAACAACGAACGTCCGCTAAGCTGAAAACACAAGTATGAATTTAGTTAAGGTTTATTGCTATAAATATCACAAACCGGTCGATTTTCAAAATTTTAATTTTCTGTTGTGCAAGAAAACTGTTTTCTAATGAAGATTTTTCCAACAAAGTGGTATTACGTGGTCGGATCATAACACAAAAAGACAACTAATATTAGTAGATGTGTAACACCCAATTTTGGTGAGTCCTAGATATGGCCAAGTAGAATGAGAGAAATCTGTAAGACATAGTCCTATTCGCCCAATTGATACTTTTGACACATAGGTCAAACACAAAGTTGACAGTATAGTATTATGTAATAATTGTTCTCTGAATGTGTTGAGTTGTAAAGATGAAGGGATTGATAAGAGTACTTAAGATTTTTGGGTGAATTGGGTTATCACCAATGGTATCGTACGCCCAATTTATTGAGTTATTATGCTAGTTACGTTCTAACGAGGTAGTTAGGAAGGGACGAATGGATAAACCAATTTTTTTTTAAATATTGAATTTCCATTTACATCTATAAACCATTTATAAAGGCAGCCTTAAAAGTTTGAAACACGTGTCAGGTTCCAATAAGGGCTTGGGTTATTTTTATAGATATTCAGGTTAGAAAAGAGAGAGTTTTTCTTCTTCCTCCCTCAAGAAGTATTGCTACCTGAATATTAAAGAACTTATAATATTTCTTTCTCCTTTACTCTGAAGTTGTAGATCTAGATCTTCACCAGTTATTACTCCATGTTAAGCAGTAGTTGTTGTTGATTTGCGCGATGGAAGTCTAGATTTGGAGTTTTGGAATACAGTAGGTGAGAATCAGGTAAGTCCCGAAGTTGAATCTTGCATGTATATTGTTCATATGAGATACTTTGTGGAAATTGATTGAACTATGAAATAGAAACTAGAAAAGTACAGTAAGAATGTTTGTTAAGGATAACATGTATAGGTTGTATAGAATCTGTCAAGTTTTAGTATGTGATAAGTATTCTAATGTTGAAGTATGGTAGTATGGGTATATCTCATAAATATGCGAAGAGATGTGAATTAGTTTGTGGGTATGTTAATGCATTAAAACAGTAAATCCTAAACGATGTCAGTGTATGGAGAATATGCTAAGTGATTTTATGTTTGTTCATTGTGGTGGAGTTTAAATGGGTCTGTCAGGACTAAAAACACGATCTCTAATATGAATCTTGAAGGAAAAGCCCATGGTCATGGCACTTTCTGTAAGGAACTAAAGGACGGTGATTACCAAATAGGGTTCTTGTGTATCCTGGACAATGATGGGTAAACCTCACATAACATGAGTTTAGGCAAATACATATCGTAAACACGTCAAGAAAGAAAAGCCTTTGTGGTAAATCATGAAATGAAAACCTTTGTGGCGAATCTTGAAAATAATAGCCTTCGTGACAAATTATAAAAAGAAATACCCTTTTGGCAGATTATGAAGGAACAACTTCTATGGTGAGTCTTACAAGGAAAACTTTTGTGGCGCACTTCGGATAGGTTGCTCTTAATACGTGTTTTAATAAGGCTTTTAGTGGTGAACTATGAAGGACGCTCTTTGTGTGGGCTCTGTATTAAGGAATTGGAGTATTTGGTATGGCTCTTAAACATAAACAGTGAAATCAGTAAGTATGAAATGTATCTATGGGATATATGGTATGGTACTTTATAATACCAAGACTCAGTCGGAGATAGTGAACTGAAGAGATACAATGAAGTAATAAGTTAGTATTGAAAATGTATTCCGAATAAGGACATAAAATTTGTATGATCGAAGGAAGTGTCCGTCACCTGCATATGTGTTTTTTCTTGAATCATGATGAGGTGATGGCTTGAATATTGAAGAATGTAAGTAAAGTATCGAGGATATTGAAGAGAAGGAAATAGCCTCAAAGTAAGGTATGGTAATGGATGAGTACAAAAGAATAGTAATTGAGGAAGTATTCACCATAGACTAAGTTGAAGGATAAGAACGATGAGATCATCTGTTTAAGTTGCTAGTTACGATGTGCAAATATAACTTAGGTAAATGATGTTTTCATCACTAAGTTCTTACAAACTTACCTCTGTGTGTGATATGTTTTAGGTAAATTGATCCGAGTCTGGGCGGGAGGGCTATGCCAGAATTACACCAAGAAGCGGCGTATTAGGTCATTATGCATACAAAGTGAGTTAGTAGCGCATTTAAAGTCTAAATTGCTACTTAGAAATTCATGTTTTGGGGTATCTATAATAGATTAGGTTTTTAAATTACATATTATTGCAATTTAATTACCTCGTGTTGTAGTTGTATTTACTTATGTATTTTAGCTTGAAATTTTGTAGTTAAGTAAGTTGCCATTATCTGTAAATCGTATAAGTAAATTAAGCTTGTGTCTGTATTTGTGTGGTAATACCTAAGATACGGATCTAGTTAATCAGATTGGGTTGAGGGTATTACAAGATGAACCTAAACATGTCCTTAGTCTATATGGAAATGATCAAATTGATTGAAAGACTAATATGTTGTCTATCAAGTCCAATTGGGGAGATGCCTTGTCTAGGGCATCGGAGCGGATGACTCCTAGAAGATAGAGGTACAAATGTGAATGACTAGACTGACAGTACATCAGACTCGACCCAAGAAGAATATATCCTAAATCCGTTTTATGGATTTATTCACTTGTGACGTTCAAAGTGTGGCATACCATAATCTTGAGTAGTTGATGGGCTATGTATGTGACTCGTATACTTTAGTGTAAGTAAAAACCTAAGTTCAAATAGATAAGGAACCGAAAACAGATGCATTGGGTATACAACTTCTGTAGTATGTAGCATCATTCACAATGATGGAATTCATAGCCCAAGACACGGTAGATGATATTCTCTCATTGACATTACATTATAGATGAAAGTAAACGTCGTCACGGATTGTTCATCTTTGTGTCACGGATTGTTCATCTTTGTGATGAATGACTTGATTACTATTTGATGGTAATTGACTTTTCATTATGGAAAATGTAATGATTATCATGAGATAAAATATGATCATATTAGGAGAGTGAATTTATCCCAAAGAAATTAAGGATATCATATGAGGGTAACAAACTTATAACAAGGTAATTGGACGAACACTAATCGAATTGCTTTCGTAATGGTATGCCATTAGTGAGAGCTCAGTCACGATACTATAGTGAAATAACTTTGTGACTAAATGAGTTTTTAACTAATTGGAGAAAACTTGGAATTTAATTATAAATAATTTGAACACTAATCACATATGTCCAATCGATCCCTCCGCTAGCTTGTTGGAACTAGAAATGAATTGCATGTTGAATTAAATGAACATAAATGGTAAATTTGGAGAAATGAGAAATATTTGGAAATGAATATGGTTTTCTCACTAAATGAAAATGACCTAGAAAATTAATTTATGGTTTTGAATTATTAATTAATTACTTGAAGTTCAAAATGTAATTAAATTAATTGGTCATTGTGAAATTCGTTGAGTGAAGAAATTAATGTATTTTATCATAGATTCTTTTATGGTAAAGTTATCATGATTTTAACAAAATTAGAATTGGTTGAGAAAATTAATTAATTAGAAAATTAATTAATTTAAGTTAATTTAATAAATAATATCTATTTTAAGAAATAGAAAAACATGTATTGGGTTGGATTAAATTATAAAGTATTGGGTTAAAAGTCCAGGAATAACAGTTTGACATACTGTTATTTTGTCTGAAAATAGTGAGAATTTAATTTTAAGTATAGATTCTATTTTCCAGGGAATAATAGTTCTACTGATTTGTTCAAGCGCCGAGAATGACAATGATCTGTCTAACGCAAAACACAGGTACAATTTTGGGAAAAAAGTTTATTACTATAAATATCACAAACTAGCTCGGTTTTCAAAATCTTATTTTTCCGTTGTGCAAAAAAACTATTTTCGAACCGAATATTTTCCAATAATTCCTTAAGTTGCTCTTTTATTTGGTCCAACTTTGTGGTGCGTCCTTCAATTACCTCAAGCATTTCCTTCACATCCTTCATGGATTCCTCAAGCTTGACCACTTGAATTCTAAAGTTGATAGTATATCTCTTGATCTTCTAACTTTCCTGCCCTCACCACAGGTTTTCCTAGGCTCAATCTGCTCATTTACTCCTTTTGCCATCTCGACCGGTGCCTTTGAACCTTAGCTTTGATACCAACTATCACAGGACTAGAACTTTAGATTCGCAAACTATGCAGCCTTAGGCGATTCCTTAACTTCAAGTCTACCTAGACAGCTTTACTCTCGAAAGTGAGAATTCAAAAGGAAATAAAGCGGAAGCAAACACAAAAAACAAAGGAGCACGAATTGAACAAAAAAGCCACAAAAAAGTAATGCACACAGGGTGTTTAAGTAAATGCTGTAAAATATATTTAATAACTATGAATGCGATGATTACAAATAAGGGGGAATAACTCTATTTATATTTGAGCTCCCCAAGATCCAATAGTACAATTTAAATTACATTGATGGTCAAGATTAACGTTTATCTACAAGATGAGAATCCTAAAAAATTTAAACTTTATACACTCTTATCCCTAAGGATTATAAATATTAACTATGGTAAAATATAAGTTACTTTACATATTCACCAGGCTAAGTAGATGGACCTTTAATTTTTTCAAGGAATGGGCCAATCCTGTTGGGTCAAATGAACCCTTGTAAACAAGATGAATCATCCAAATGTACCTTAATCACAGGCTCCCTTGTGCGACTTGTAACACAAGGGGGTCCTGTTATATTTGGATTCACTCAACATTAATAATGTCTGAGAAGATTCAAAATGAGTTAAAGACCTCTATATGGTGAAGGTTAATTGGGTTCTTCAACCAAAGGAGGGGGGGTTAACTTTAATTGATTTCTAATATGGTTAAGCCAGTTTTTGACATTTGCTGTTACTAATGTCAAGTTTGCATGGTTGAGGGAAACAAGTTTGCTACAATAGAATCAATTGGATTTTGTTGTTATCTTTTTGTTTATTTATTTGTTTATTTGTTTAGGTTGTTACTTTAAGCACTTATTGTTTTCTCATTGGCTAGTTTTCTTTCTGTCTGTGTTTATATTGTTACTGCTTTGGCTTATATGTATGGTTGATAGCCTTTTGGTTATTTGAAATAAAATCTCTTTTGATTTTTGCCTAGAAAAATCAATATACTTATCGAAAATTCATGTAAAAATAAATAAAGTTTTGGTTAAAAGGATAAAATTAAAATTTAAGATTCATTATGTTTTATGTTTAAATATCATAATATGTAATATCTTCAAACTTTTTTATAAAATGAATGATTTTTAAATAATTTTTCAAGGCCCAAGAGTTTAAAAATAAATTATAGATAAATATTTATCACACATGTTTGTCTCAAATTCTAGTAAAACGAAAATAAAATGGCCAAATGTTCAAATAAGGGTCAAATATTTCAAAATAATTATATAATGGCTTAACCTTTACAAAAGTACTCAACTAAAAGATTTTTATGCATGTCAACGTAGTTTATAATAAAAATGATGAATGTTGTGTTTAGAATAGAACATATAACAATTGAATCATATATTGCTTGAAAAGAAAATCAAATAATAAAAATATTATTTGAAATCTAATATACAACATTTGAAAGACTTTTATTTGAGCACTATAAAAATGTTTGACCTTTATTTGAGAACTTTTGAATATATTTGGAGATTATTTGATAATTTTGAAATGTTTAACCTTCATTTCAAAACTTTTTTTTTAATAAACGTTAGGCCTTTATATAACTATTTTATAAGAGTAGTACTGAGCAATCCCTAAAATGTTATGTTAGCCTAATAAGTTGTGTTTAGCAATGCTATGGAGAAGCATTTTTAGCTTGATAAACACTCTTGAAAGAATAATTGTGCTAAACAAATAACTTTTTGCTGAAATTTTTGACTTTTCAAAATCAATTTTAACCAAATGAAGAAGTTAAAATTTTTAACTTTTCTTCTCCCAAAAACTCTTTTGAGAGCTTTACTTTTGCATCCCTCATCCTTTTCCCTTCTTTTTTTTTTTTCGCTGCAGAGAAGGTAGAAACTCATTATTTCGTAATATTACTTTTTAAAATAATACAAATGTGTTAGTATATAATTGTAAATATTTAATAGTTATATTTAAATATTTAAAGTATAGTTTATATATTCTAATTAAATTTTATAAATAATTAATATTAATTGATTAAAAATATTTAGAATTTGTATTTCATATACTAAAATATTAACAAGTAATAATAAATTATTTTTAATTCATACTCAAATATCATAATATTAATTAATTTGAACATTATTTAAATACATATTTATTACTTTATAATATCATATCTAAAATAGACATTTTATTTCTCATAAATATTTTTGACAGCAATACTAAACACTTAAAATTTAAATAAATTTTTAAAAATACTTTTCAATTGTATTTTTTAAAAATTATTTTTCAAAAATAATGTTAAATTAGCCGTAAAATTAAAAGCACTTCGTTGTCGAATTGGATTGGACACTATCCATGGGTGCTTTTGGATGATTTCATTAAGCCCACTTTTGTGGGTGTGATAGTTTCATAGCCCAAACCAAATAAGGATGCGTTTCCCTTACATTGACGGTTTACAAAATGAAGGGTCTTTTTAAGTTGGTTGGTTCTTGGATCCACTTGTCCTATTTTGATTCGATGTGCTTATAAAACTCCAAGTCTTTCTTCATTGAGAAACAAAACATAAAATAAAATTACCGGTTTACCACTCTCCTGTCTCCTCCTCCATCGCCAGCAGAAAAAGAAGAGAGGAAGAAAAAAAAGCCCTCACTCCACTGTGTTTCGAACACAAAATCTTCCTCTGTTTGGCCCGTTGATCGAGCTCTTTCTTTTTGTTTCTTCCATTAATAATTTCCCAAAATTAGATCAAGCCTAATTGTCCAAATTATCACCATTTTAATCCAAATCAGATCTGTCGTAGGAGTTTTTCTGTATCAATTCATATATCCGCCGATACTTACTAGCACTCTTTGTTTGTTTTTCCACTAGTACCGACAGACAAACCAATAGGCATTTTTGGGATAAGGAAACGTAAAAATTTTGCCTTTAATCAAATGGCGTGTATAAAAGGGGTGAATAGGTCGGCGTCAGTGGCACTGGCGCCGGACGCGCCATATATGGCAGCGGGGACCATGGCTGGAGCAGTGGATCTATCATTCAGCTCATCGGCGAATCTAGAGATATTTAAGCTTGATTTCCAGAATGACGATCGTGAGCTTACCGTCGTAGGCGAGTATCCCAGCTCAGAGCGCTTTAACCGCCTCGCTTGGGCCAAGAACGGATCCGCTTCCGATGAGTTTTCACTCGGGCTCATTGCTGGTGGCCTCGTTGATGGCAACATCGATCTTTGGAATCCCTTAACCGTGATTGGGTAAATTGGATTTTTATAAGCTCTCTCTATAATATGCATCTAGTTTGTTTTATCTAATTCACCTTAATTTTCAGTTGAATTGGAAATGTGGTAAGTTGCAAGGCATTTTTCTTAATCTTTAAGGTAATTGGGTATATTGCGGCTTTTAATTGTATATAATGTCTGTGTAAAAGGGTGACTGCCTTCTAGCAAGTTGCTATATACTATGGAGTTATTTATTGCGCATTGATACATTTTCTATCTCAGCTTTCTATACTTTTTGGTACTTATTTACATTGAATTGCCTGGTTCTTTGGAGTGGATCAATTGGGTACCGAAGGGAATTTAGTGTTTCATATGGTCTATAAAAAGTGGTATTTAAGCTGTTGAGCTTGTTTAATTTAAGGCTAGAATTTTTATGATTTGATTTAGTAATAATGTGCCCACAATTTATGAGCTTTAGATTATTTATTATAACATTATTTGATGAATGGTTGGATGGAATTAATTCTGGCTGAAATATTTTGAAATTCAGTTCCCAAGTAAATTTCTATTGCCTTGTTTGTGTTGAGCTGGAATAAGTTAAATGAATGTTAGTTTGCGGGGTCTGATCTTTGCACTGTCTTGGAGTAGTCAAGAGAAGTGGTTTGCATTTGGTCTGATTTGTCAATGGTACTATTTTGCTGTTAGGAATTAGTAGCGAGAGTGAATGAAACTTGGAGGTTCATTGTTCAGTATTTGAATCGTAAGTCAGGCTGGTTCTTTTGTGCCAGGTTATGACTGGATGATTTATAGAAAAATAAAGAATATTGTTAAATCGCTGGAAATTTTTTGTTCCCTGGTCTTGCTGGTTACAATGTGTCATGTTGCATTTATAAAAAAGTTAAATGAATATCTTCATCTTTTGGGATTTCTTTTTTCCTAAAATGGTTCTTGATTGGGACCCTTTGTTTGGGAAGAGTAACCTTTTGACTTTTTCATCTTCTCGCTTATGGTCTTTGTTTTCTAGATTATTGGATTTGATAACTTTCACATTTCACTTTTAAGATTTTTTTTCTTTTATTTTTGTTAATAAGTACTAGTATTTTTTTGCTACTGTTGTTTCTTTAACAATCTTATCATGTCTTGGGACATTGATTTCATTATTAGCTTTGTTTTTTCACGGTTTGAAAACAATTGACATCATCTTAGATATTTTACTATATATGATAGTGTTATAGTAATTTGTTCTTGCTTTCTCTCCCCAGCTCCGAGACAAGTGAACAAGCTCTGATTGGACATCTTTCAAGGCACAAAGGGCCTGTGAGTTTCCCTTTTCTCTAATAAATTTTTGATATCTTTTTACATATTTGATACTTCCATCAAGCATTTGAAGACTGCATAGTCTGTTTACTTCATATTGTTTTGCCATATTTTAGGTTCGTGGTCTTGAGTTCAATGCCTTTGCTCCAAACTTATTAGCGTCTGGGGCAGATGATGGTGAAATCTGCATCTGGGATTTGGCAACACCTGCACAACCCTCTCATTTTCCGCCTCTTAGGGTATGCACCAATCATCCATAACTTTTTGAATTGGAAACAATGTCATAGGTCTATTATGCTGCCAGTGTTCTACTAAATGCTTTTTCCTTCTATGTATCTGCCTTATCATTAAAATGGGAAGCTTGCTTTTTCCATATATATATTTTTGTGGTTCATTTAGGAAACAATCTATAAAAAATACCCGATTTTACACAGTTCTTGTGGTCATGGTGCAGGGTAGCGGTTCTGCTGTTCAAGGTGAAATTTCATTTCTCTCTTGGAATAGCAAGGTTCAACATATATTGGCATCAACTTCATATAATGGAACGACTGGTGAGGAAATGAACTTGTCTATTTGTATTGTCATTTAAGTTTATCAGGGAAGGTAATATGTATGCTTTTATTTATCCAGTTGTTTGGGACTTGAAGAAGCAAAAACCAGTGATAAGGTAAATTCATGTTATCTACCTAGTGAATATTTTGTCAGCATGTTATCTGCATTATGACCTTGACACTTCTTTTAATGTAATCTCTCTCTCTCTTTTTTTTTTTTTTAATTGACAGCTTTGCAGATTCAGTTAGAAGAAGAAGTTCTGTTTTGCAGTGGCATCCTGATGTTGCCACTCAACTTATTGTTGCATCTGATGAAGATGGTTCCCCTGCACTTAGGGTAATGATCTTGTTAATAGGGCTTCTATTTAGGTTACTATATGTTCAGAATTTGTTGATTTCTGGTATTTCTGTGAGCAGCTTTGGGACATGCGGAACATAATGTCACCAGTGAAGGAGTTTGTAGGGCACACAAAAGGTAACCATGCTTGATGTGTTGCTTAAGCTTGCAAATAATTACCTCTTTGCTTTTGGGTCTCTTTCTTGGTATAGGTCTTCTGTTGTTTAATTTTTCTGATAGTTATCCCTCCCCTATTCATATATAGGTTTATGCATTATTTTTCTAGGTAGTTTTTTTTTCATATGTTAAATCACAGTTGTTTTATTTAAGCTCTTATATTTGACTGCATGTATTGTTGCAGGTGTAATTGCAATGTCATGGTGTCGCTCTGATAGCTCTTATTTGCTCACATGTGCCAAAGATAATAGGACTATTTGTTGGGATACAGTTACTGGAGAGGTGGGGGAATGAGTTAATTATTGACTTGGTTCAGTGTTTTTTTTTTTTTTTTCCTTTTCTGGCAATTCCTTATCAAAAAAGTTATTTCTAGGATATGAGTTTTTCTTTTAATTTTTTTTTGGACATAGATTGTCTGTGAACTGCCTGCTGGTACGAACTGGAACTTTGATGTTCACTGGTATCCAAAGATACCTGGAGTGATATCAGCATCTTCCTTTGATGGCAAGATTGGAATTTACAATATTGAGGTGCAACCTTGCTCAGTTTATCTTTCCTATCACTGTTAATGTTAAGAAATTTCTGAGAAATTTAACATTTATATGACCGATAAATTGCTTTCTGCCTATGATTATCATTTATTTGTTTATGGATGGGATTTTATGTATCTTTTTGAAGAAGTGGTTATTTTGTAGTTTAGTCTGGCAAATGTTTGAAGCCTATTATTATTGCTTGTTTGTCTAAGAAAATGATACTTGTCAGATTTCCTTGGCTTTCCTCCTTGAACCTTAGGTTTAGCACTTCTTTTGGGTAATTTTTTCCTTTATTCTGCAGGGTTGCTGCCGATATGGTGTTGGGGACGGTGATTTTGGTGCAGGTAACTCCTGAAACATAATTATATGTTCGAACACAGCGGTTGGTTTGGTTGCCTTCAATTTGCTTCTGGTAGAAGTAGATGTTCTCCATGTATTATTGTAGACTGGGTTGGATAGGCTTGGATTGAGCTTAGGCTATCTTTCCCCCCTCTGTCATAATTTGACCTTAGTAGTACTAAGCTTTGGCATTCAAGGAGACATGGTTTATGACTGCAAAATATAAGTTGGGGAAGATAGACAGGCATGGACCAACTCTGCTTAAACGGTCTATACCATTTATCTCTGTTAAACCAAGTTTCTGGGACAATATATGTTCTCATTGGTACTCCTTTTTCTAATTAGTTTTGATGTTTTTTGTTTAGTGTCTTTGAGAGCTCCAAAATGGTATAAACGTCCTGTTGGGGCTTCTTTTGGTTTTGGAGGAAAAATGGTCTCTTTTTGCCCTCGGGCATCTGGTGTAGGCACTTCTGCATCATCAGAGGTAATATATCAGCAAGGTTATTTATTTTTTCAGGTTATTTATTTTTTCTTCTCTTTTATTTAAATGCCACTTACATTCTTCTTATTGGGATCTTCTGGTCCTATGTATTATTTGTTAGGTTTTCGTGCATTACTTAGTTACCGAAGAAAGCCTGGTCAGCCGTTCATCTGAATTTGAATCTGCGATACAGAATGGGGAGAGGTCTTCGCTATGGGTTTTATGCGAAAAGAAATCTCAAGAGTCTGAGTATGTTGTCTGAATTAAGAAATTGTAGTTACTTTCTTTCATTTCCTTCAAATAATTTGTTCTACTTCCTCCAATGAATACTTTTGATGGTTCTTTGAAAAATCATCTGCAGATCTCAGGATGATCGAGAAACATGGGGCTTCTTGAAGGTGATGTTTGAAGATGATGGAACAGCTAGGACAAAGTTGCTTATGCATCTTGGCTTTAGTCTACCTGCAGAAGAAAAAGATACTGTACAAGATGACCTCTCGTGGAGTCTGAATGATATTACACTTGAGGATAAAGTTGCAGGAAAAGTAGGCTATGAAGTTGAGAAAGAAGCTACTCTCTTTGCAGCTGATAATGGCGAAGATTTCTTCAATAATCTTCCAAGTCCCAGAACTGATACGCCTGTTTCTCCATCTGGTGATAATTTTGCCATTGAGAGTGGAGTTCCTAACGAAGAGTTAATACCTCAAGAATCAGATGGACTGGAGGAAAGTGTAGATCAATCATTTAATGATGCTGTTCAACGCGCTTTGGTGGTGGGTGACTATAAAGGGGCTGTTGCTCAGTGCATTGCAGCAAATAAAATGTCTGATGCTTTAGTTATTGCTCATGTTGGTGGTGCTTCATTATGGGAGAGCACATGTGACCAATATCTAAAGATTAGCCATTCACCATACCTGAAGGTGAATTAAGTTTATATACTTGCTTACTGAAGGATTTTATCACATATCTTGATAAAAAAGGAACCAAGATATGGACTATTTCTGCTGATTATATTCTATTAACTCCATGTTCTTCTTAGTGTATTAAATATTCTGTTTGTCTTTAGGTTGTCTCTGCAATGGTGAACAATGATCTCATGAGCCTTGTCAAGACCAGACCTTTGAAATTCTGGAAAGAAACATTAGCTCTCTTCTGTACAGTAAGTTTCTATTTGTTAGTGGATGTGTAGTGGTGTAGCAACAAAATATTTAAGTTGTTGTTGCTATTATTATGGACTTATTTATCATATTTGATGAGCAGTTTGCCCAGAGAGAGGAGTGGACTGTACTTTGTGATTCGCTTGCTTCAAAACTAATGGCCTCTGGTAATACTCTGGCAGCAACTCTTTGTTATATATGCGCTGGAAACATTGATAAAACAGTAGAGATTTGGTCAAGGTGCCTGACAACTGAACATGATGGGAAATCTTACATTGATCTTCTCCAGGTTAGTTAGCAATTTGAAGAACCAATGCATTTCAAAATTAAGTTTGTCTAGTAATTTGACAGTAAATTTTTGTTTTCTAGGATATGATGGAAAAGACCATTGTCTTGGCTTTGGCAACTGGACAGAAACAATTTAGTTCATCTCTATGCAAGCTTGTTGAGAAATATGCTGAAATTTTGGCTAGTCAGGGGCTTCTAGTGGTAGCAATGGAGTACCTGAAACTCTTGGGGTCTTATGAGCTGTCACCCGAACTTGAGATCTTAAAAGATCGTATAGCACTCTCTACAGAACCTGGTATGTTACTGCTATAGTGCTGGTACATTTGCATTTTTTATCTACCACTGCTAATTTATATTTATGCAAATAGTTCATATGAAAAAGGTCATGCTGGTAAGTAATATGTATTTATATTTATATGTACTTTTACTATTGCAGAGAAAGAAACTAAATCTGCTACTTTTGGTAATTCTCATCCAACAAGTGGACCAGTCTTCGACCCTTCGCAACATTTATATCCGGTGCTTTTTCTTGTCCTTTTCTTTTAAACAATGCTTCTTTGATATCTGTTTTGCTCCTAGATAATCTATTTTGGTGCTGTGAATGATTTTCCTATTTTTGTTTACTTTCTCTCATTGCTTAGGAGTCAGCCACATCGCAAATTCAGCCTAATGTTCCTACTACTTATGATGAAAGCTATCAGCGTTTTTTTCCATCATATGGAGGATATGCTCCTCCTGCCTCGTATCAAGCTCCTGCCAATATCTTTGTTCCAACCCCTGCTCCTTCTCATGCATCCCAGGTATGTTGTATTGAGTTTCTTTTTGGTGCATGGCATTCTATTTGATGGTAGACTTTAAGCAATTTCTAAGTTCTGATGATAGTTTTCTTCTGATTTTATTTTTATCCTGATATATATGTGATCTCAACACCTATAGATAATTTGGTTCAAATGGATATTTTGGGTTGTTCTCTGTGTTATACCATCCAATTGTATGTTTCCTGAGGACAAAGGGAATTTTGTTTAGAGATTTTTGGAGTGAAAGGTTGCATTTAACTAGGACACCATGGGATTGGTATGTCATGGAATATTGGGGGTTTTAGTTATCAATTGGTATTCATTATCCTGACTGTTTTCAACTTACAAAGAGCCTTTAGTTGCTGCTTTCTGAAATTGGTTATCACTAGTTTTCTCTGAGACCCACTAGGAGAGGATAAAACTAGACAAAATGAAATCCGAACTAAACCAGCTTCATCTGTTTGCTTGGATTTAATTTTATCCATAACTTGGTTTGATCAACGACCCAAGCAGCAGTACAAACAAATTTAGAAAAAAGATAAGACATTTGGTAGACGAAGCTCTCTGCTGTCCAAATGAGCACTCTGTTTTGACTTCGTAATTTCATATGTGCATGATGTTCTTTGCATTTATTATCTGCTTCATGCTTGACTAAATAGTTCTTTGCATTTATATATCTGCTTCATGCTTGACTAAATAGTTTCTGCTGTCCTTCCAGGCAAATTTCGCTCCTTCATCTGGCACCACTCAGCCTGCTGTTAGACCCTTTATTCCTTCTAATCCTCCTGTTCTACGAAATGCAGATCAATACCAGCAGCCAACTACCTTGGCCTCTCAGTTATATCCTGTCTGTATAACTACATTTAGTTTCATGTTTAATACCTGTTATTTTTCTGAGACTGCTATAATGAATTATTTTTGCTTGCCTTCCAGGGTAGTGCCAACCCTACTTATTCTGCACCCCTTGCTTCTGGTTCACTTGCATCTGCCCCATCACAAATGGGATCAGTTCCTGGCCCCAAAATGCCCCAAGTTGTTGCTCCCCCCCCAGCATCTACAGGATTTATGCCAGTAACTAATACATCTGTTGTTCAAAGACCTGGGATGAGCCCAATGCAACCATCCAGCCCTACACAGCCAGCATTACTACAACCAGCTCCAGCACCTGCTGCTCCTCCACCAACCATGCAGACTGTTGATACTTCAAATGTCCCTGGTATTTGCTAGTTTCTTAGTTGCTAATGTTAATATCATACTTCATATATTTTTACTGGTTTATCAAATACTCTGCTAGTCATGTGATCCATATATAGGTTATTCAAGACTGAGGATTTACTATCCAAAAAATTGAGTAATGATGACTTTACATAATTAAACTTCAGAAGAAGAATAACTAAGAAATATAATAAATATCTATTCATGGTTGGCAGCAACTTTTTGATGAAGATATACACACACATATTTATGCTGATACAAAGTGCTGTTGGTAATGACTACCTTGTTTGCTTTTCAGCACACCAGAAACCTGTAATCACAACCTTAACCAGACTTTTCAATGAAACATCTCAAGCACTGGGAGGCTCACGAGCAAACCCAGCTAAGAAGCGTGAAATGGAAGACAATTCAAGAAAAATCGGCGCCTTGTTTGCCAAACTCAACAGTGGAGACATTTCAAAAAATGCTTCCGATAAGCTTATTCAACTCTGCCAGGCTTTGGACAATAATGATTTTGGTATAGCTGTACAAATCCAGGTATGGTTGGGAAAACAATATTATGCTGATTTCCTCATGGTTGTTGGCAATTAAAAGTGCTTCAAAAAATTTTTTTTTTACCTCTTCCTTGGAATAGGTTCTTCTTACTACTAGTGATTGGGATGAGTGCAACTTTTGGCTTGCAACTCTAAAGCGGATGATTAAGACAAGGCAGAATGTAAGGTAAGTTATAAAAAGGCAAAAAATCTCCAAGTATGGAATCCCGAGTCTGCTTATGTTTTCCTTTTCTGGTGACACACTGGAGAAACTGATGCACCCTTTGATGTACACAAGAAAGGTTTCCTCCTGATTGATGCTGCAGGACTTCAGTTCTTTTGGTCCTTTTACATCCGTCCTGCTAAATATTGACTTGCCTGACACATTGTTTTGGTAGTATTGAAATAGTTTTCAGGATACCGTTGATTATATTCATTAGACATTTTGGTAGTATTGAAAAGCAGAGTTTGCTTAGTTCAGTTTTCAGTTTTTCCCACATTTTTTCGGAGCCAAAAATTCCATTTATGAGTGAATTGGATTCGACTAACTGTTGTTGTTGCTATTTTTTTTTTTTTTTGGGGGGTGGGGGGGGATGGATGGTCTCTGCATGGCCATTAGTTGTACAACCTATATGCTCTTTTTCCTTTTTTTTAATCATTAATACGCAAAACAGAGTTTTAATATCTTATAATTTCATTGAAAGTGATTTGCATTTTTTAAAATTTTAAGTGTTTCCATAGTGTCACTCCTTTTTTGAGCTGTATTTAAGCACTCTCTTCTGCATTTTCTTTTGTGGCATTTGTCTTAAACCTTAGAGTGCTTGCTTGTGGGAAAGACAAAAATCTTTATAGTGGTGTTTAAACGGTTAATCAATTTAACCGAATCGAACTAGTATTAACAGAATTGACCGAACTTTTTAATTCTTTAATTGTTAATTGAATCGAAATTTTTTCAAAAAGATTTAACCGAATTGAAATAATTTGTTTAATTCGGTCGGTTAACTGAATTAATTAAAATTTATATATTGTGTTTTCTTTGTTAAAACAATTATAAAGCATATAAATTTTTTTATAATGTTCATTTGATCGAATTAACTGAACTAGTAATAGTCTAATACAAATAATATATAATATTATTTATTAAGTTTGGCTAATTATCTGATTTTGAATTGAAATAAATGTTAACTGATATTTTAACAAATTTTTAACCGATCTCCGATCAAACTAGATCGCTTACATCTTTGCAAGGGATATTAAATCCATTTATCACCTACAAATGGTATTCAAACTAAATAAACATGCACTGGTATAAGTAATAATTTTCCTTTTCTGCTTTAAGACAAATACACACTATTATTATTATTATTATTATTATTATTATTATTATTATTATTATTATTATTTATGACCTCTTTTTAACCTGGTAGGTTCTTTACTTTTGGTAGTTGGTTTGCCCCGGACTATCCCATTTGTAGAGAAAGAGTGTTGAAAAGGGATAAAAAAGGGGAGGAAATAATGGGAAAGTTCAAGCTAAAACTTTATACTATTATTGGCCATTTAATTTTTTGACTAGGAACCAAACGGCCAAAGCCTTTGGCCAGAGAACCCATTGGTGGCAGTTTCATTTGGATCTTAATGAAGGGATAACATTAGTAACGCACGTGTTTTTCTTCTCAAGTACGTCATCTTCCGAAAGCCTTTGCTGCAATTCTTTTCCAATTGCCATGAAACTTGAAGTAAACCGTGATTTGTTATATTTTCAAGCCCGTGCACACACACACAGGGAACCCAAAATCCGTATTCAGGGTTCATTTGGAACCCATCATATTGAAATCATACATACAACCACGTTAGAATGTATATGAAATTTACATGATCTCATGGATAAAAGTAAAAGAGAGAGAAAAAGAATGTACTAGTCTGTAATTGCTATTTGGTTTCCAACTTGGCAAAGCGAGATGTAAAGTAGGATTCCATCCTGTTCCAAAGTGTGAAGCTGGATCCCATAAATCGCACAATCACAGATTTGTTTGATCCTTGCCTCACAAATTCCAAGTCCTTGGCAATGCTACTCTGAATATTTTCAGATTGCATGTCATCTAGCAAGGGTAATGCAGCTGCACCCTGAGATTCCAGGCTTTTGATCCATCCACGTAGCAAATAATTTACCACCTGTATTAACCAAAATGGCACAACATAACAAGCGTTGAGATTCCATTTGCTCTTTCCAACAACCAAGTATCAATCACCAACTTATTACCTATGGACTACAGCTGAAAGAAAAGAATGCTACAAGAGTCCATTATCAGGGATTAGATGTGAAAAGCAGGCGGCGAACCAGTGACAACATACCTCAGGAACTTCGTCATGAGGGCAATGACCTGCTGCGCTGATCTCATAGTACGGAGCTTCAGGAACATGCTTTTTCACCTCAAGACCCCACACAGGCTTCACCCAGGGGTCTTCTTTTCCATACATGAGACATATAGGCACACTGTTCATATCACACCTAAAAGTAACAAGATACTCAAAGCTCATCATTTGAAGCTGATAGCTACCTTTTCGACATAGAATGCACATGATTTCTCCATACAAGAGTTCAAAGCGACTCATATCACATACCTTGATAAAGCCTCCCTGAAGGAAAGCTCTGCCTGAGGAGCAAACATGATTGAAGCAAATGATGCAGCAGCAGCAGGATGCTGTGTTGTCTCAAGAATACAATGAAACACGTTGTCAACATTTAAAGAATGATCCGCATATACCTGTCTAAGTACATCTGCTATACATTCAGGGTCACTTATCCTTTGCCAGCTGAAATCAAAAGGTGGGAGAAGAAGCCCAGTAAGAGCAATAAGAGATTTGAAGTAAGTAAAGTGCAGCAACTTGCTTCTAGACTGGAGTACTAAAAGATATCAAATACAACCTTTCTGAGACTCCCATAAATTTTCTCTCAAAATGAAGGAAACAACTGCAAAATAACTTCACCTCTTTTCCAAGTGAAAACCTCAATAACATAACCAAACCAGGATCTTCCACTTTAGGGAAGTTATACTTCTCTGCTTATCTAAACTTATATACAATCGAACTCTATACAAGTATTATAAAATCTTAGGAACATGGTTTAGGTTTGGGGGAGGGGGGGTGGGGAGCTCCATCTATGGGGTTTAAAATGAACTTGCTAGGTTTAAACTCTGATGGAATGGTGGTTACATGATGAGAGCTCCATATAATCTAATACCAAAGAGTAAGGAACTTACACAGATTCCGTCAGCTTTCTGATACTTTCTGGTAGAGGAAATGTTCCAGACCATGAAAATATCCTTGCTAGTCTAGGAGATTTTATTGGAATAGGTAGAAATCCCCAAAAAGGAGTTGCATTAAGTAGTGTAACACCCTTCACTAATTGAGGATTACATGCTGCAAAGTATAGAGCAACAAATCCTCCTAGTGAGTTCCCTACGAGGTAAACTGGTTCACCTATGACCTGTGAGAGAGAAGCTAAGGTCAATATTGCAGCTTTTATTTTATATCAATACATTGTTTATTTGAACCACTAAGTTACTTGATTACTAAATCAAAATCCTAAAGCCACTTTAGCTAGAATGCGAGAATTTATCCCTAGACTAATCTTTTTGTTTAAGGTGAGATGTTCAAGTGCCATTGCAGATTGCTCACAATCTCAGATATAAATACGAGGATGTGGATCTCTTCCTGCAACTAATGTGCTCCTGGATTAATAGTATTTTTCACAACCATCAATCAGTTCTCTTGAAAGTGAGAAAGTAGAAAAAGACTTGAATGGCCATGCAATGCAATAATTAGCACACTCACAAACTAAAACAGCCTTACGATAAAACGAGATTTTTGTAAACATGAACTGAAGGACGACTTCCCCTTAAACTGGTGTAACCTTGAGAAAATGCACAAACAAAAAGGCATGGCAATAAGCAAATGTAGCATGAAGTCTCAAATGCACCAGTACTATGATCTAAATAAAGATGTATGCAACAAAGATATATAATCTGTATGCTTGACAAGCTATGCGTTACAAAAGAAGAGCGGGTTAAAGTTACAATGCAAGTCTATTAGTACCTCTTCTACGAAATAGAGAACTTGATCCCGCCATAAGTCCATAGAGTAAACCAGATCAGTAGCCCATGGTTCAGTTTTATCCCCAAATCCCCACACAAGATCCTCCTCCTTAGAGGAGGATGTGGGATTCTCAGTAGGCACTGACATGCCTTGCCCAAGAAAATCAATTGCCCACACCCGACAATCACGACCCAAATCCTTGAGCTGCTTTTCATAATGAAAAGAACCAACACCAAAACCAGGAAGAAAGAGTAAAGACGGAGAATTCACATTTTGAGAACCGGATATCTCATAATGCACATTAAATTTAGGTTTCCAATCCCAGAAGCAACTACTGATTGGAGCACCACATTCACCATTGGACTCATCAGGCAGCCCTGGAATCAAAAAATTGGTTACTGAATCCCCAGTTTCTGACATGCTTCCAACTTCATCTTCACTACCAATCACGTAGCCATTAGAATCCCCACTGAACCCTTCAACAAGCTTGGACGGCCTTGTAACTTTCCCATTCAGCAAAGGGTGATCTTCATTAGATAATGCCCGTGACTCAGTTCTGTAATGAACCTTGCTACACAAAATTCTTCGTTTTCAGAGAGGAATTTTTACTTACTGTCTACTTGATCTTTTCTTTACTAATAATCTCCTGTTTAAATTACAGCATGGAGGGGAATGCTGCGAGACTACTTCCATGCTTAGAAAATTTGCTCTCTATTTATCAGCAAAAGGAAACATCTTAGCAAAAGCTTCACTTTACCTACAGTTTAATTATAAATAAAGATGTGATCCGGCTCGGAATGTAGAGTCGAGTCACTTAGGTTGCCCGATAGTTGACCTGAAATTTCGTTCGTATTGTTGAAAGGGGTATTTTGAGCCAAGTAAAAGCAGAAGTTTGACATAGAAGTAAAATAAGTTATATATATGAATAAAATAGGTTCAGTTTAACAAACAAAATAAAAATAGATAAATTTGGATAATGGGTGGAATGGAAATCGAATTTAAACGTCAAGAACGATTCAACACTATAAAGAGTGTCATCCTTATTCTTATATTGTTTAAGTTGTTTGGATGAGTTGGTAGGAAAATAGGTGAACGCCACACCAAATGAATGGTGATAAGTTCAAAAATAAATTCGATAGACACCACTAACAAGTTAGATAAGTCACTCGAGATTCGTATGAAATTTGAGAGTAAGTTAACCTCACAGAAACAAAGTTTCATTCAAATAAAATGGCAAAGTCTATTACAATTGAAAAATGCTAAATATTTATAGCCTAACATAAGGCTAGCCGAATGGTCTATCTAGCAAGCTTAAAGGCTAAGTAATTAGACTATTAATTGTGCTAAAAAAATCTAGAATAAACCAAACAATTGCCTTGGCTAAATTCGGCTGATATGAACTTTAATGGACAGCTTCTTGACGAAGGAAAATCAGTTGGATGAACTTGGATGCAAGGGAGCTTGATGGCCATGTCTAGGTTCGGCTATGGGCATAAATGAAGCATTAAAATTCGGTTCATGCTTGAAGATGGTGCATGAATTGGCCGAACCATCATGTTGCTTCACTTGATGTATTCAGGCATTCTTAACCTTGAAGAAAAACCTTAATTCCATGAATGTGCAGCCCTTTGATGCTCCTACATCTCCCTTGGCTAAATGAAGCTTTAATGTGCCTTGAATACTTGAATTGAATGTATAGAAATTCATCTCCCTTGTGGCCAACGTACGTGCACCTTAATAAATGGCAAAATAATCATGCATGGAAGAAGAAATGGATTGTTCTAGATCCTGTTTGGTACTTGCACGAATTTCTCAGGCATTTATCTTCTAATTGTCCATAAATATTGTCCATGAATCTTCAAATACATGAACAATCAATAGCTTCCTCTTACATGAATGTCCCACATGCATGTGTCCTTTTGAACGCCATCCATTGGACCTCAATGGTGCATGCATCTTGCATTAACTCCTAATCGCTGAAATCAGAGCTTTAAAATTTATAAATAGAATGATCAAACCTGGAAACTAACTCTGACAACGACTTAAAGGCAAGTGTACCTATCGAACAGTAGTATAGCTTAGGCAAGACCGGATTATCGAACCCAAAGGAACTAAAAGTACTAATACTCACTTTCTTTTTATTATTTAGCCTAAAATATGGAGTGATTGGTTGATTTAATCTAGTTTAACGACTACTAAGCTAAAGACGCAAAGACAAAAAGAACGAATTGGGAAATAACTTGAAGAAACTCAATTGATTACGACGATACCCTCAGGAAGAATCCACCTAGACTTTACTTGTTACTTATTATTGAATCATATGATTTCTTTACTTAGCTTGATCCGTAGGGCTTCCTAACCTATATTAAACCCTCTCTTGAGGCGAATAACGTCTAACCCTAGGTTAATTAGTGGAACTCTTGTTCGTTTATAATAACGCCCTAGAATAGCAGTAAATCGATCAATGGATTCCCATATTAGGTTTCACCCTAATCTGACAAAATCTCGTAATCCTATCTCTAGGCGTTCGTTCAACTCCGCTTAATTATGCTAGATCTACTCTTAAGTAGGGTCTATTCCTCCTCCACCTAAGCACATCAGATTTGGATTAAGCAACATAATTAAGAACAAACTAAGTATTTATCATATAATTCAGAAAATAATAACAAAATTCATCTAGGTTTCATCCCCTTCAGGTATCTGAAGGGTTTAGTTCATAATGAATAAAAACATTTCAAGAGAAAAGATAAAACAAAACATAAGAAATCCCTAAAACTCCCTAGAAGAATTGAAGGAGAAATTCGCTGTCTTGAGTAGATTTTCGGCTCTTCGAGATGGATCTTCTGGCTATCTTCGAGTGATTCCCACAAATGTGATCCTTCTGGCTTGGCTCCTTAGCCTAGGTCACCGCCCCCCTTTCAAGATACACTTAGGGTGTTTATATAGGCTCTTGGAATGCTTTACTTGGCCTCTAAGTGTCCTAATTTAAGTCTGCTTCTTACTCGATATTTGAATAAGCTTTGGAAAGTGTTTCTTTAGCTCTAAGTATCCAAATCCGAGTGAAATTGCTCTCTCCCGTAACAGGGGCACGGCCATGGCACAAGCCCGTGTAAATCGTGGTTGGGCCGTGTCTCGATTCTGTTGATTGGGGCACGACTGTGTAAATCATGGCATGGCCGTGTCTTATTAATTGTCGAAGCATGGCCGTGTGGCTTGAAGTCCAGGCCGTGTCGATTTCTTCTTTGGCCCAAATTGGCCCGTTTTAAGCTTGTTTCTTGTTCTTTTCGTCCTCGGGTGCTTTCCTGAGTAGAGATATGAAAAGAAAGGATTAAAAGAACCTTTTTACATAAATCAGGGCTAAATCATCCTAAAAGCATACTAAATATGGGGTTAAAATATGTTACTTTTACGGTTTAACAAATACCCCCACACTTAAGCTTTTGCTTGTCCTCAAGCAAAATTCTCAACTTACAATTAAAACGAACTTTCCGTAATTCACAATTCCTATCAACAATGCTTCATCATAATTCACAGACAATTTATACATGGATAATTTAACTCAAAGAGTCTTAAAAATTCAAACAATATAAGTTATGAATTTTGTAGTACGAAAACATAGGTGTCTCCCCTTATCTAAACGATTACCTTTTAATTTGAAAACGAAAAGGATTGACATCCTCACTAAGGATTCACTTAAAGCACTCGAAGTGTTTAAGTTTCAAGAAAAAGCGCTCATAAGTCAAACCTGAAAAGTTAATCCCATAGGCTTGCCTGAAAATCAAATCTCCACCACTGTAATATGAGATGATACACAAATCAAAAGGTCTTTGACAGGGTTGTAATGGGGATTGAGTTAAAGGTGTGGATAAAGGCTGAATTAGAGGGTTTAGAATCGAGATTGACTTGACTAATTACCTAACTAACAATGACGAACCTGAAAATAAATGATTACATCAAATGAAACTAATAATAATACTTTTTTTAATACGAGCTTTTTCAACAATTTGGAATTTAAATACATAAGCTCCTTTAATCATATACTAAGACTTGAATATACTTTGGGGTTTTTTTTTTTAGAACAAACTAAGTATATAATTAAATAAATAAAGAACTTTATCAACTAAACTAATTCAGTAACTTGATCAATTCAATTCTCGATAGAAGGGTGGTCAAAAAAATGGTGATAACAAATACAAAGGGTTTTAGGTTAATATTAAGCGGGTAATTCAATAAAAGTATTCAATTTTCGATAGAAGGGTGGTTAAAAGATTGGTGATAACAAATACAAAGGGTTTTAGGTTAATATTAAGCAGGTAATTCAATAAAAGGGTTGTTGGGATCAAATGGGTTCACTAAGGGTTAATTATGTAGGTAAGCTTTTTAGTAGAGTGAATGGTTAAAACCTAGGTGCCTTTATCATCTCAGTATATCAAATCATTGATGTGGTCTCGATATGTATAATCAAGGCAAGTTCTAGAATAACAAATCAGTGTTGACACACTCATAATTAATAAAGTGAGCATGAAAAAGAATATATGCTCTATAAGGCTCAAATCTCACAAAAATTATGGGTATTTGACACCAATCCTGTAGATTTCAAACTTCAAGGTAATATTCAAATTTAATTCAACACCCTAGACAATTTTTTGAAAAATAGACTTATCATGCTTGATTCTCTAGTATTCTTCACGTATAAATCATCAATACACAATTATCAATGACTTATTCAAGAGCTTATCAATAAAAATCATAAATCATCAGAAATTTTACCCTAATTAATAATATGAGAAAATTTCTTAGGGACAAGACTAAAATTCAGGATTTTAGAATAATGCAAAAAGTTAGGTACTTTTACCCCCCACACTTAAGATGTACATTGCCCTCAATATACAAAGATAGATAAATAATTATGTGATAAAATAATCAAAAGAGAAGGGGAGAAGTAACACTTCCTGAATTTTGGATGATTCCGGGAGTTGTCGTCTTTGGTGGTAGAAAGTAGATGGAGGAGGTGGTGGTGGCATTTTCTATGGGCCTGGTAGGGTGTCTACCGATGATTTTTGTGCTAGATAAAGAAATTGGGTAGCCTGTAAAGATATAGCCAAGAAATCTAAAGAAACATTAATAATATATTAATACTATAATTAAAGACAAATGAAATAAAGAGAAGGAGACTAAGAAGAAAACTGAAATTGAAAGAAAAGACTAATGGACTAAGGAGTCCTTATTGTTGAATGGTTCGCGAGGTGGGTGTGACCTCTAAGGCTGTGGTGCGTGATTCCCAAGCAGCCTTTAGAACCCAAAACCAAGAAACTAAAAGAATTTAAAATATATTAAGCAGAAGAGAATTATAGATAAGTAGGATAAAGGGGAAAATAAACATAAAGAAGACTTTAAATGGCCTAAAAGACCCTTAGCTTGGTTTTTGAATGAAGCGGTCGGCATGAACTTATGTGTTGGGGTCTCTTTAAGGAGACAATGCTTGCCTTCTTACGCTTCTTCGGCATGATTCTAGTGTAGCTCAAGAGTCTAGCCACTTTTTCTAAGGAAAGAAAGAAAAAGAAAGAAGAAAAATGAGGGGGAAGGAGGAGGGCTGTAGGGTTTAAATAGGGTCTCAAATCTGGCACGTTCTCCGTCCGTGGACCGAGGGTGTGTTGAATGATACTGCCGCATCGCACGGCCATGTGTCTAGGTGTGTTTGCACACCCACGGCCGTTTCCTTAACACCATGCCCGTGCCTAAAAAGGCAGTGTGTTGGCACGGTTGGACAGCATGGGCGTGTTTGTCCCGTGTCTAATAAGTCAGTGGCTTCACACGGTTGTGGAGCACGGCCGTGCCAATTTACTGGTGCCCGTGGGGGAGTGGTTGGATCCGTGACATCGTGGGGTGGTTGGGGCTGATTCGCACGGCCTTTGTTGTGTCAGTACAGTGGTTCTAGTGGTCTACACAGTCACGGACATGGCCGTGTGGCCTTGAAGTTCTGCACCTCTGGCTAGTTTAAGAGGAAATAAAGAAGGAAGGGAAAAAAACTAAAAATAAATTTGAAAGTAAATAGTGTTAGTACTCGGGTTGCCTCCCAAGAAGCGCTCGTTTATAGTCTTAAGCTGGACTTTCTTCGAATTAGAAAAATTAGGGAGGTTTAAAGGTTTGAATATCTTCCCTCTTGCCTAAAATTTTATTTTCTTGATAAGGTTCAAGTCGAGAAACGTTTACCTTAAAAGTGTCGAGTGTTTGATTGCTTACCTCGACCATTCCATGGGGGAAGATATCATGTACCTTAAAAAGTATTTCTCCCTTTGTCTTCAGGTCTGTTGTGGTAATGTGTGGATCTGCTTTGTCTAACAGTACCTGGTCTCCTATTTTGTAGTGGTTTGATGTTTCTACGAGCTCTTCTTGTGATTCCTCTAGTTTTACTTCGTGCGGTTCTTCTTTAACGTGGGTCCTCTGCTCTTCAAACTTGTCAATCCTAAGGTCTTGTCCCTTGTAGGATTCTTCTTTATTATTTTGGGACTTATGAGTCGGCTCAAGGTTGTCGTTATGTGGTGTTTCCTGCGATGAAAGTTGAACAAATTGATTATCATCTGTATTTACTTTCTCACCTTCATCGGTTATTATTCTGGCCGAGTCAAGAGCTTGAAGACTGATTGATTCGTCTCCTACACAAAGTATGAGTTCTCCTGTGGCAACATCAATTTTAGTCTTGGCAGTTGCTAGAAAAGGTCTTCCTAAAATTAAGGGGATGCTATTATCCTCATCCATATCTAAAATAAAAAAATCTACTGGGAAAACAAATTTATCTATTTTGACAAAAACATCTTCAATAATGCCCCTAGGAATTCTAACAGTTTTATCAGCTAATTGTATACTCATCCTAGTTTGTTTGGGCTTCCCTAGACCTAGTCGTTTAAACAATGAACAAGGCATGGCATTTATGCTTGCTCCTAAATTAGCTAACGCATTATTAATAGTTAGACTACCAATTAAACATGGAATTTTAAAACTACCTGGATCTTTTAGCTTTCGTGGTAGTCTATTTTGTAACATTGCTGAACATGCTGCGTTTAATTCCACGTAGTGCTCTTCATCTAATTTGCGTTTGTTAGTCATGAGCTGTCTTAAAAATTTCCTTGCGTCTGGCATCTGAAAAAGAGCTTCAAGAAGAGGTAAGTTAATATGTATTTTCTTTAAGAGTTTAAGAAACTTACCGAACTGTTCCTCTGAACCCTCTCTTTTTATCGCTTCGGGATAAGGTATGCGAGGTTGGTACTCCTTGATTACCGGTTTTGGCTTTTCTTGTGTTACCTCTATCTTACCTTCGTCTACCTTGTTTTCTTGTATTGATTTTGGTTTATCTAACTCCTTACTGTCTTGAGCTGAGATGGCTTGAATTTGCTCCTTTGGGTTAATCTCGGTGTTACTTGGTAGACGTCCTAGCGGTCGTTCTGACATTAGCTTTGCGAGTTGTTCGACTGTATTTGTGGCTTCTTTGACTGACTTCGTAAGTTCCCCATTCGATTCTCGTCGCTCTTAATTGTATTCTCAATTTCTTGGAAGCGTTTTTCTGTGTCTGACGTAAATTTTGTCAGCATCTCTTCGAGGGTTGGCTTCTTTTCTTGCGGATATGGCTGATTTTGGAAATTTGAAAGAGGTTGTTGTCTTTGATTTCCTTGAATTCCTTGGCCTCCCCATGAAAAATTTGGGTGGTTCCTCCAACCTGGATTGTAAGTATTACTATAAGGATTGTTATTAGATCTAAAATTATTACCTATATAGTTTGTCTGTTCGCTCTCTACGTCCGGTTGGTAGGGTGGATACTCAAGATTCGCCATAGTTCCACTTGTGTTGCATTACATGACTGGGTGTACCTGCGAAGAACATAAACTATCAAGCTTTTTATTCATCATCTCTACCTGATTTGATAGCATGGTTACTGCATCACTACTGTAAACTCTGGTTGATTTTTTCGGTTTTGTCCTTGTAACCTGCCACTGATAATTATTCAACGACATCTCTTCAATGAATTTGTAGGCTGCTTCAGGAGTTTTATTATTCAAGGTTCCACTGGCCGCTGAATCAATTAGTTGTCTCGTTGAGGGATTTACACCATTGTAGAATATTTGGACTTGAAGCCATAATGGTAATCCGTGGTGTGGACATCTCCTCAAGAGATCTTTGTATCTCTCCCATGCATCGTATAATGACTCTAAATCCATCTGCACAAAAGAAGAAATATCATTCCGTAATTTAGCCGTTTTGATTAGTGGAAAATATTTTAATAAAAATTTTTCGGTCATTTGTTCCCATGTAGTGATTGACCCTCGTGGTAAAGAGTTCAACCACTGCTTGGCTTTATTCCTTAATGAAAAGAGAAATAACGAAGACGAATGACATCATCGAAATGCCATTTATTTTGAAAGTATCACAGAACTCTAAAAAATTTACTATATGAGTGTTCGGGTCTTCGTCTTGCAACCCATCAAATTGAACAAATTGTTGAATCATTTTTATTGTATTAGGCTTTAATTCAAAATTATTAGTAGCTAACAATACTAGATTCTGCTCCTGTCAAATTGGGTTTAGCATAATCATACATAGTGCGCGGAGCATCCGCCAGATCTCGTGGTGGATTATTCTCGTCCATCCCTTCAGTAGGATTGGATCTGTCTTCTTGCTCTTCTTCTGTGTAATTTAGAACTCGCCTAATTTCTCTGTGATTTCTCCGAGTTGTAGCTTCAATTTCACTATCGTATACTAGAGGTCCTGTCGGGTTCCGTCTAGTCATAAACTAGAGGTACCTGCTAGAAAATAGAAAGAAAAATAAAATTTTAAAAAAATAATGGAATAAAATAAATTACGAAATAAAATAATGGCTAAAGTAATAAAAATAGAGTTTTCTTAATATTTTAGTTCCCCGGCAACGGTGCCAAAAACTTGATCGCTGAAATCAGAGCTTTAAAATTTATAAATAGAATGATCAAACCTGGAAACTAACTCTGACGACTTAAAGGCAAGTGTACCTATCGAACAGTAGTATAACTTAGGTAAGACCGGATTATCGAACCCAAAGGAACTAAAAGTACTAATACTCACTTTCTTTTTATTATTTAGCCTAAAATATGGAGTGATTGGTTGATTTAATCTAGTTTAACGACTACTAAGCTAAAGACGCAAAGACAAAAAGAACGAATTGGGAAATAACTTGAAGAAACTTAATTGATTACGACGATACCCTCAGGAAGAATCCACTTAGACTTCACTTGTTACTTATTACTGAATCATATGATTTCTTTACTTAGCTTGATCCGTAGGACTCCCTAACCTATATTAAACCCTCTCTCGAGGTGAATAACGTCTAACCCTAGGTTAATTAGTGGAACTCTCGTTCGCTTATAATAACCCCCTAGAATAGCAATAAATCGATCAATGGATTCCCATATTAGGTTTCACCCTAATCTGGTAAAATCTCGTAACCCTATCTCTAGGCGTTTGATCAACTCTGCTTAATTATGCTAGATCTACTCTTAAATAGGGTCTATTCCTCCTCCACCTAAGCACATCAGATTTGGATTAAGCAACATAATTAAGAACAAACTAAGTATTTATCATATAATTCAAAAAATAATAACAAAATTCATCTAGGTTTCATCCCCTTTAGGTATTTGAAGGGTTTAGTTCATAATGAATAAAAACATCTCAAGAGAAAAGATAAAACAAAACATAAGAAATCCCTAAAATCCCTAGAGGAATTGAAGGAGAAACCGCCATCTTGAGTAGATTTCGGCTCTTGAGATGGATCTTCCGCTATCTTCGAGTGATTCCCACAAATGTGATCCTTCTGGCTCGGCTCCTTGGCCTAGGTCACGCCCCCTTTCAGGATACACTTAGGGTGTTTATATAGGCTCTTGGAATGCTTTACTTGGCCTCTAAGTGTCCTAATTTAAGTCTGCTTCTTACTCGGTATTTGAATAAGCTTTGGAAAGTGTTTCTTTGGCTCTAAGTATCCAAATCCGAGTGAAATTGCTCTCTCCCGTAACAGGGGCACGGCTATAGTACACGCCCGTGTAAGTCGTGGTTGGGCCGTATCTCGATTCTGTCGATTGGGGCACGGCTGTGTAAATCATGGCATGGCCGTGTCTTAGTTAATTGTCGAAGCACGACCGTGTGGCTCGAAGTCCAGGCCGTGTCGATTTCTTCTTTAGCCCAAATTGGCCCATTTTAAGCCTGTTTCTTGTTCTTTTCGTCCTCGGGTGCTTTCCTGAGTAGAAATATGAAAAGAAAGGATTAAAAGCACCTTTTTACTTAAATCAGGGCTAAATTATCCTAAAAGCATGCTAAATATGGGGTTAAAATATGTTACTTTTACGGTTTATCAACTTCTCTTCATGCATTCGGCTGAACCTAAACACAAAATGAACACATTAAATCCAAGCCATATTCGGCTGAATCATAACTAAGCATCTTCTAGACAACTTAAATAACACACTAAGCTAAATTAAACACACTTAATTATGAACTAGATAATATAATAAGTTCGGCTAGCTCAAACATGTGAATACAATTAATGAACTGATTTGAGCTAGGGAATTTGGACATAAGCTGTATCAAATTGAATAAAATGAAGCTAATACTTAATTTATTTAAATGATAAAAGAAATGAGCTGAAAAGAAATTAAATAGAGCTCAACCGAGCTGAAATAAGCTCAAGTGAGCTGATTTGAGCTGAATGGAGCTCGATGAGTTGGAAATGAGCTGAGTTCGGCTTGCACAAGGGTGCAAGGGATATTTAAGAAGATGGTCCGAGCTTCTTCATGAGCGTTGAACTTTGTTTCATCCCCAAGTTGGGTGAATAATACTAAAACAGCTTCTTAGAAGTGCTTAACTCGAGCTCAAGTCATTGGTCCTTTAGGGAGCTCGATGGAATCGGAAGTAGAACTTGTTGAGCTCCCGAGCGTGCTTACATCACCTTGCTACACAAAATTCTTCATTTTCTACACAAAGGGATTTTTACTTGTTGTCTACTTGATCTTTTGTTTACTAATAATCTCCTGTTTAAATTACAGCATGGAGGTGAATGCTGCGAGACTACTTCCATGCTTAGAAAATTTGCTCTCTGATTATTAGCAAAAGGAAACATCTTAGCAAAAGCTTCACTTTACCTACAGTTTATTTACAAATAAAAAAGAAGAAAAAGTAGATAATGAAACTTTCTAGCTAGATCCTGTTTACTAAATTGATTGATCGTTTCAATCAAGGATTTGCAACAAATTATTTCATCAATGAAAAACCATAATAATAGCAATAATCCAAAACTATCTAGCAGACTATTTTTCTTTTTCAAGTATGAGTTAAATTCATGCAAGAAATGAATAGAGCCACAAACTATGGAAGAACATTGATGAATCAGCAAAAACACAAGATTGGTTTATAATAAAAAATGGAATTGGGGATATTTTTTACCTTCAATTCTTAAATACAAAGTGTCATTGAGGTTTGCAGTGTTCTTTGATTGAAATTATCTGGGCAAATTCAGGAGATTCCGGCACAATCTTAAGACAAGAAGAGAAAGTTTGTTGCTTCAAAGCTTCGTCTTCTTATAAAATGCCAATAACATACAAAAAAATAAAAGAAAAGTTACGAATACTGCAATGTAACAGACTGAATTTGACCCTAGTCGGAACGGTGGTTTCGGGACCACGAATCCGAGTTCGAGAAATATTTTAATATTATATTTTGTGTTTATTATATGTGAATTAATATGTGTGAAAGTCTCGTAGAAAAATTTTATCGTTTGTGTGTTTAATTTAGAAAAAGGACTTAATCGCGTAAAAGGTAAAAGTAGCAAACTATAGTGAAAAGTGCCTATTTGATGATGGCTTTTTAAAGTGGGGTATTAAAAGAGTAAATAGTCCAATTTTAGATGTAGTGGGCTACATATGTCTAATCTACCCTTAAGTTATATGTTATGAAATTTTATGTTACAAGGTTAAATAAGTAATTATTTTAATAACATGTTATATGTTAAAATAACATAAAAAAATAAGCCATCATCTTCATGCTCTCTCATGGCCAAATGTAGCTAAGAAAAAGGGGTTGAAGAAGCTTTGAATTTTTGGCAACTATTTGGTTCAATTAGGTAAGAATTTTAGCTCGGTTTTTGTTGATTTTTACGTTTTTGAGATCGTTGCTTAGAGTATTAGCTGACCCATGTTGAAATTTTTGAATCTAAGCATGTGTGATATTCGGCCATTGATGTATTCATGTAGGTTGTGATGTTTGATGATTTTTGAATTAAAGATATGTTAAAGATTAATATGTTTTGTCTTTGAATTTTTGGTAAATTTGAGTATTTGAGCTAAATTGCAAAAATAAATTTTTAGAGGGGCCTATTTGCAAAATAAATGAAAGAAATGGACTTGTATAGTCCCTATACATATTCAGCCCTTAAGTAGTATTGAGAAATTTTGTGTATTTTGTGTTTTATGCAAATGGGATTAAATTGTAAAAATGTGAAATAATAGGGGTAAAATGGTAAATTACCTATTTATGTGCTTAGGGACTAAATTGAGATGAAATGTACTTGAATGAGCTAAATTTTAATGTGTTTAGATCAAGAAAAAAGAAAAACAGATTTGGATCGGGGAAAGACAAAGGTCATCGAATAGCTAGTTTACGTGGTTCGTCGACAATCGAGGTAAGTCCTTAAGCAAGTATACGCTAAAGAATTATTTACGAACATAGTATATGATGATTTTTGAATATTTAAAGCATAATTATACATGTTGGCCGAATGTGGAGTATGAATTTGTAGTGAAATTAATTTGGTAAACACAATGTGAATATGTATGTTTAGATTAATAGGTGAAAGTAAAAGGAAGAATATGAGATGGATAATAGTTTAGTACTAAGTACTGTGTATCACAAAGTTAAATGTGTTGATATTCGAGCTTCGTGCCTAGCGGTGCTTAGTGCCGGTGATATATTAGAGGCGTTCGTGCCTAGCAGAGCTTAGTCTTGGTGATATATTCGGGCTTCGTGCTAGCTTGTGCTTAGTCTTGGTGATATATTCGAGCTTTGTGCCTAGTAGGCTTAGTGCGGTGATATATTCAAAGCTTTGTGCCTAGCGTGCTTAGTGCCGGTGATATATTCGGGCTTCATGCCTAGCGTGCTTAATCTGGGTGATACTTTAAAATGAAGGAACCATAAATTACTCAAGGTGTAACATAGTGAATCTATTGTGTTAAAACTCAAGTAAGCATAAGTCCCATTTGAATTCATCAAGTAAGGTAAGATGTGTTTAATGTTACTTGAGTTGAAATAATATGATAAAACGGTGTTATGTGAAATTGAGCTCATAATCGACGTGTATGAATATTATATGACGTAATTTTGGTGTGATAATGTAATGGATATGAATGTTGAATTTACATGATTATAAACATGCGATTCATGTAACATATGTACTTTGTGCTTTGATGAGTTGCAGGTTGATGGTAGTAAAGTATAAGTAATTGAGTAAATACATTACTAGTATTCGATTTTGTATCAGTTGCATATCGAAATATACGTATACAATGTCCTACATTTATTGATTAAAATGTTAAAATGCTTGATTAGTGAATTATCTTTTGCTTAAGACTTACTAAGCTACTGAGCTTACTCTGTATGTGTTTGTATTTCTGTTTTATAGATAGTTGATTCAACTACGGGCTCAGGGGATCATCAAGAAAGTCAGCCACACTATCACTCTCTTTGGTATATATATATATGTTTACTTTTTGAATCAAAGGCATGTATAGGCTGAATTATGACTTGAATGAATGATGTTTGGTTTTGTAAATGTATATATATATGGCCTTGCGAATAAGGCTATTACTTTTGGTTAAGCATCGTTTATATGATTGATATTATGGTTTGACATGGTTTTTGTTTTAGGGACATTGCGAATATTATGATAGCATGATGTGTATGTTTGGTTATGCTATAATGTTCGAATGTCACATATGAGAAGGAAAAGCTAATAGAGTATCATGGATCTATTCGTTTTTATTATGCATATTTGTATAAGGTATAAAAAGATATGTTGATATTAGATTAATGAAATAGATGTATTTATATATGTTTAACATATGAAATTTGGTGTTGTTATGTGGAAGCTTGATTGAAACTTGTATAGATTATGAGTAATGATGTATTGCATTATGAATCATGGTTGTTTGTAATGTAAGTCTTAATCATCATTTGTTGATATGGAAATTTAAATATGCGTATTGGGTTTATTCCATATATGACTGTGCTAAATTGTGTCTAGTTCGGTAATGCCTCATAACCCTAATTCGGTGATGGGTACGGGTTAAGGGTGTTACATTTTATTAGTATCAGAGCTACGGTTTATCGATTCTAGGACTACCGTAGTGCGTAAGAGTCTAGCTATACATGCCTTTGAATTGTAGATTTGATAGTGTGGTGACTGCTGACAATTTTAATTGTATTTTATATAGTAAATGGATCCCGATCCTGATAGAGCCGTAGCTGATGATGTGGAGAGCGTTGCGCCTGGTCTCGCAAGAGGATCAGTGCCATTAGACTCTCGACCAGTTTCGGGTAGCCATGAGGGGGAGGCTAAACAAGCCTTCATCAGATGATGAACGAATGGTTTACCCAATTTATTCAGACTAATCTGGCTATACAACAACCTCCACCCCCGAATAATCCAACTCCGGTACCTTCAGCACCCCCGATGATAGATCCGATGAGATCTAGCAAGCCTCCCATTGATAAAATCAAAAAATATGGGGCCGAGGAATTCGAGGCCAATGATGATGATGACGCAGAGCGAGCCGAGATGTGGCTTGATAACACTATTCGGGTACTCGATGAGTTATCTTGTACTCCAGATGAATGCCTAAAGTGTGCTATATCTCTACTTTGGGACACTGCATATCACGGTGGAACATACTGGTATCCGTAGTTCGAAAGAAAAGTAACTTGGGACTTCTTCCAAATTGAGTTAGTAAGAAATATATCGATCGAGATTCATCGATCGAAATGGAAAGAATTTTGGAATTAAAAAAGGTCGTATGACTGTGACGGAATATGAGCGAAGTTTGTCGATTAGTCGATTACCGGGAGCGTATATCTCTAAAGCCATTATGTGTAAAAGATTTGAAGACGGCCTGAATGAAGACATAAAGTTACTTGTTGGCATTCTTGAAATCAAAGAGTTTGTGACATTAGTCGAGCGAGCTTGTAAATCCGAAGAGCTTGGAAAGGAGAAAAGAAAAGCTGAAGTAAAAGCTAGAGACACTGGAAAAAGATCATCGAGTAAAATTTTCCATTCTGTGCATAAAAAGTTCAGTGATGACCCTAGTCAACATAAAGCCACTTCAGACCTGCCTAGACGTGATCGACCTCCAGTGAGATCCCGAGCCACGTCGATAGCTAGTGTTGGTAATGTTCCACAGAACTGGGCTGAGTGTAAACATTGTGGGAAATGGCATCCTGGGAGTTGTAGAGTTCGTGATCGGTCCTGCTTTAAATGTGGATCGTCGGATCATTTTATTCGAGAGTGCCGATGTTAGTGAGCAAAATGCAACTCGAACACTAGATCGAGCGGTCGCCAAGACGGATAGACCATTCGAGACATTCGTGCAATGTAGGTGGCGATTAGAGAGGACGAAGGACACCGCATACGATCGAGGCTAGAGCTCCAGCTAGAGTTTATGCTACACGAGCCGAGAGGATGTTTCCTCCCCGATGTCATTACTGTACTTTCACCCTTTATGATACTACGTGATTGCATTGATTGATCCCGGTTCGACTCATTCATATGTATGTGAAACTCTAGTATTCGTAAGACTTTGCTAGTTGAGTCTACTGAGTTTGTAATTCGTGTGTCCAACCCTTTGGGTAGATGTGTACTTGTTAATAAAGTGTGTAGAGGTTGCCCGTTGATGATTCAGGATTCTTGCTTCCTAGCTGATTTAATGTTGTTGCCCTTCGATGAGTTCGATATAATTTTGGGAATGGACCGTTAACTTCACATGATGTAGAGTGAATTGCAAAAGAAAGCTTATTGATTTGAGATGTCGAATCGGTGAGATCATCGAAATTGAATCCAAATGATTTAAGTGGGTTTCTCAAGAATATTCTCAATGTTAGCCCGAAAGTATGTGAGAAAAGGGTGAAGCTTATTTGGCCTATGTCTTTGGATAATAAAGTGTCCGAAAAGCATATTGAATCAGACAGGTTGTGTGTGAATACTCAGATGTGTTTCCTGAAGAACTACCGAGTTTACCACCAGTATGAGAGATTGAGTTCGACATTGAATTAGCATCGAACGACTCGATCTCGATAGCTCGTGTCGGATGGCACCTCTTGAGTTAAAAGAGTTGAAAGCACAGTTGCAAGAGTTAATGATAGGGCTTTGCCCGACCGAAGTTTCTCTCCTTGGGTGCACCAGTTCTTTTTGTGAAGAAGAAAGATGGAACGATGCGAATGTGTATTAATTATCTAAGAATCGAATAAGGTAACTATAAAGAATAAGTACCGCTACCTTGGATTGATGATTTGTTTGATCATTTGAAAGGGCTTCAGATTTTCAAGATAGATTTGAGATCGGGTTGTTATCGATTCATAGTCGAGATACGAGATGTGCCAAAGATCGCATTCGGATGAGGTACGGACATTTTGAGTTTCGGTTATGCCTTTTGGACTCACTAATGCACCTTTGTTTTTATGGATCTAATGAATCGGGTCTTCTACGCTTTTGGATCGGTTTGTAGTAGTGTCTATTGATGATGTACTAATCTACTCCAAAGATGAAACCGAGCATGCCGAGCATTTGAGATTAGTGTTACAAACTTTGCGAGATCAACAGTTGTATGGAAAGTTTAGTAAGTGTGAGTTCTGGATGAATGAAGTCAGCTTCTTGGGTCATGTTGTTTCAGCATCAGGTATTCGGGTGGATCCAAACAAAATAGCAGCTATACTCGATTGGAAACCATCAAAGAATTTTTCTAAGATTTAAAGTTTTCTAGGCCTTGCATGGATACTACAGACGATTTGTAAAAGGTTTTTCAGGATAGCTACACCTTTGACAAGGCTACTACGTAAAGATGTCAAGTTTGAGTGGTTGGAAAAGTGTCGGAAAAGTTTGAATAGTGAAAGCTCTTTTGACCGAAGCTCTAGTGTTAACTCGGCTGAATCGGGTAAAGAATTTGTCATTTTAGTGATGCTTCTTTGAATGGGTTGGGTTGCGTTTGATGCGGAAGACAAAGTTATAGCCTACGCTTCGAGACAATTGAAGCGCATGAAAGAAATTATCCGACTCACGATCCGAATTAGCGACCATTGTTTTCGCATTGAAAATTTGGCGCCATTACTTATTCGGCAAGAAATGTCACGCTTATTCGGATCATAAAAGTCTAAAGTATTTGGTGACTCGAAAGATCCGAACTTGAGACAACGCAGATGGTTAGAATTGTTGAAAGACTATGAGTTGGTGATTGACTACCATCCGGGAAAGCTAATGTTGTTGCGTATCGTTAAGTCGAAAATCATTGTTTGCTCTTCGTGCAATGAACGCATGTGATGGTTATGTCCGGTGATGGTTCGATCATAGTCGAGTTACAAGTAAGACCGATGTTTATTCAGCAAATTTGTGACGCACTGAAAGTTGACAAAGATTTGATTGCTAGTCAAATTCGATGTGAAAAAGATGCGAATCGAGTTTCATTGATGCAAATGACCTGCTTGAACTTTAAAAGTCGAATGTGTGTTCAAGAACTTCGGATTTGATTTAGATGATTCGAGTGAGGCTCATGGTGGTCGATTATCGATACATCCGGTAGCACAAAATGTATAACGATTTGAAGCAGTTCTATTGGTGGCTTGGCATGAAACGGGATATATCCGAATTTGTTTCAAAGTGCTTAATCTATCGCAAGTAAAAGTCGAGCATCAAGTTCCTTCGGGTTGCTTCAACCGATCATGATACTGAATGGAAATGGGATAGAATCACTATGGATTTTGTATCCGGGTTGCCTATAACACCGAGCAAGAAAGATACGATGGGTTATAGTAGATAGATCGACCAAATCACTCATTTTGTACCGGTTCGTACAGATTATTCACTCGATAAACTTGCTGAGTTGTATATATCTCAAATTGTGAGATTACATGGTGTGCCGAGTTCTATTATCTCAGATAGAGACCCGAGATTCACATCGCGATTTTGGAAGAAGTTGCAGGATGCTTTAGGTACTAAACTTCATTTTAGCACCGCCTTTCACCCGCAGACAGACGGTCAGTCTGAGCGAACCATTCAAACACTTGAGGACATGTTGAGATGTTGCGTTCTTGAGTTTGAAGGTACGTGGGAAAAGTACTTACCTTTGATTGAATTTGCCTATAATAATAGCTTTTCAATCAAGTATCAAAATGGCACCCTATGGAGCTCTATATGGCCGCAAGTGTAAATGACGCCTTTGTACTAGACCGAGCTCGGTGAGAATAAGATACAAGGGTTGATTTGATTAAAGAGACCGAACAAAAGTGGTCAGTAATCAAAGATAGTTTGAAAATCGCATCGATCGTCAAAAGTCTTATCTTGATTTGAAACGCAAAGATATAGAATTTCAAGTCAGAGATCGGGTATTCTTGAAAGTATCTCCGTGGAAGAAAGTACTTTGTTTTGGTCGGAAAGGCAAACTGAGTCCGAGATTTATCGGACCGTATGAAATCATCGAGTATTGGGCCTGCTACTTATAGGTTAAAGTTACCCTCTGAATTAGAAAGGATACACAATGTATTTCACATTTCTATGCTCGTAGATACAAATCGGATCATCACATGTGTTGCCCGCATCGAACGACTCGATCTCGATAGCTCGTGTCGGATGGCACCTCTTGAGTTAAAAGAGTTGAAAGCACGAGTTGCAAGAGTTAATGATAGGGCTTTGCCGACCGAAGTTTCTCTCCTTGGGTGCACCAGTTCTTTTTGTGAAGAAGAAAGATGGAACGATGCGAATGTGTATTAATTATCGAAGCTGAATAAGGTAACTATAAAGAATAAGTACCGCTACCTTGGATTGATGATTTGTTTGATCGGTTGAAAGGGCTTCAGATTTTCAAGATAGATTTGAGATCGGGTTGTTATCGCCATGAGTCGAGATACGAGATGTGCCAAAGGCGCATTACGGATGAGGTACGGACATTTTGAGTTTCGGTTATGCCTTTTGGACTCACTAATGCACTCATTGTTTTTATGGATCTAATGAATGGTCTTGACGGTTTTGGATCGGTTTGTAGTAGTGTCTATTGATGATGTACTAATCTACTCCAAAGATGAAACCGAGCATGCCGAGCATTTGAGATTAGTGTTACAAACTTTATGAGATCAACGGTTGTATGGAAAGTTTAGTAAGTGTGAGTTCGGATGAATGAAGTCGACTTCTTGGGTCATGTTGTTTCAAAGATCGTATTCGGTGGATCCAAACAAAATAGCAACTATACTCGATTGGAAACCATCAAAGAATTTTTCTAAGATTTAAAGTTTTCTAGGCCTTATGGATACTACGACGATTTGTAAAGGTTTTTCTGTGATAGCTACACCTTTGACAAGGCTACTACAGAAAGATGTCAAGTTTGAGTGGTTGGAAAAGTGTCAGAAAAGTTTCGAATAGCTGAAAGCTCTTTTGACCGAAGCTCTAGTGTTAACTCAGCCTGAATCGGGTAAAGAATTTGTCGTTTTAGTGATGCTTCTTTGAATGGGTTGGGTTGCGTTTTGATGCAGGAAGGCAAAGTTATAGCCTACGCTTCGAGACAATTGAAGCCGCATGAAAGAAATTATCCGACTCACGATCTGGAATTAGCAGCCATTGTTTTCGCATTGAAAATTTGGCGTCATTACTTATTCGCAAGAAATGTCACGCTTATTCGGATCATAAAAGTCTAAAGTATTTGGTGACTCAGAAAGATCTGAACTTGAGACAACGCAGATGGTTAGAATTGTTGAAAGACTATGAGTTGGTGATTGACTACCATCCGGGGAAAGCTAATGTTGTTGCGTATCGTTAAGTCGAAAATCATTGTTTGCTCTTCGTGCAATGAGCATACATGATGGTTATGTCGGTGATGGTTCGATCATAGTCGAGTTACAAGTAAGACCGATGTTTATTCAAGAAATTTGTGGCCTTACGAAAGTTGACAAAGATTTGATTGCTAGTCGAATTCAGTGTGAAAAAGATGCGGAATCAGAGTTTCATTGATGCAAATGACTGTTTGAACTTTAAAAGTCGAATGTGTGTTCTGAAGAACTCGGATTTGATTCAGATGATTCTGAGTGAGGCTCATGGTGGTCGATTATCGATACATCCGGGTAGCACAAAAATGTATAACGATTTGAAACAGTTCTATTGGTGGCCTGGCATGAAACGGGATATATCCGAATTTGTTTCAAAGTGCTTAATCTATCGACAAGTAAAAATTTGAGCATCAAGTGCCTTCGGGTTGCTTCAACCGATCATGATACTGAATGGAAATGGGATAGAATCACTATGGATTTTGTATCTGGGTTGCCTATAACACCGAGCAAGAAAGATGCGATGGGTTATAGTAGATAGATCGACCAAATCACTCATTTTGTACCGGTTCAGCATGCATTATTCACTCGATAAACTTGCTGAGTTGTATATATCTCAAATTGCGAGATTACATGGTGTCTTTGAGTTCTATTATCTCGCATACGCACCAGATTCACATCGCGATTTTGGAAGAAGTTGCAGGATGCTTTAGGTACTAAACTTCATTTTAGCACCGCTTTCACCCCAGACAGACGGTCAATCTGAACGAACCATTCAAACACTTGAGGACATGTTGAGATGTTGCGTTCTTGAGTTTGAAGGTACGTGGGAAAAGTACTTACCTTTGATTGAATTTGCCTATAATAACAGCTTTTCAATCAAGTATCAAAATGGCACCCTATGGAGCTCTATATGGCCGCAAGTGTAAATGACGCCTTTGTCTTTGGACCGAGCTCGGTGAGAATAAGATACAAGGGGTTGATTTGATTAAAGAGATCGAACAAAAGTGGTCGTAATCAAAGATAGTTTGAAAAGCGCATCGATCGTCAAAAGTCTTATCTTGATTTGAAACGCAAAGATATAGAATTTCAAGTCGAGATCGGGTATTCTTGAAAGTATCTCCGTGGAAGAAAGTACTTTGTTTTGGTCGGAAGGCAAACCGAGTCCGAGATTTATCTGACCGTATGAAATCATCGAGTATTGGGCTGCTACTTATAGGTTAAAGTTACCTACGAATTAGAAAGGATACACAATGTATTTCACATTTCTATGCTCAAGTAGATACAAATCGGATCTGTCACATGTGATTGCTCATGTGTATCACAAAGTTAAATGTGTTGATATTCGGGCCGTGCCTAGCGTGCTTAGTCTTGATATATTCGGGCTTCATGCCTAGCGTGCTTAGTGGTGATATATTGAGCTTCGTGCCTAGCGTGCTTAGTCTTGATGATATATTCGAACCGTGCTCAGCAGCTTAGTGTCGGTGATATATTCGGGCTTCGTGCCTAGCGAGCTTAATGGTGATACTTTAAAATGAAGGAACCATAAATTACTCAAGGTGTAACATAGTGAATCTATTGTGTTAAAAACTCAGGTAAGCATAAGTCCCATTTGAATTCATCAGAAGTAAGGTAAGTTGTGTTTAATGTTAGTTGAGTTGAAATAATATGATAAGAACGGTGTTATGTGAAATTGAGCTCATAATCGACGTGTATGAATATTATATGATAGAATTTTTGGTGTGATAATGTAATGGATATAAATGTTGAATTTACCTGATTATAAACATGCGATTCATGTAACATATGTACTTTGTGCTTCGATAAGTTGCAGGTTGATGGTAGTGAAGTATAAGTAATTAAGTAAATACATTACTAGTATTCGGTTTTGTATCAGTTGCATATCGAAATATACGTATACAATGTCCTACATTTATTGATTAAAATGTTAAAGTGCTTGATTAGTGAATTATCTTTTGCTTAAGACATACTAATCTACTGAGCTTACTCTGTATGTGTTTGTATTTCTGTTTTATAGATAGTTGATTCAACTACGGGCTCAGGGGATCATCAAGAAAGTCAACCACACTATCACTCTCTTTGGTATATATATATGTTTACTTTTCGAATCAAAGGCATGTATAGGCTGAATTATGACTTGAATGAATGATGTTTGGTTTTGTAAATGTATATATATATATATATGGCCTTGCGAATAAGGCTATTACTTTTGGTTAAGCATCATTTGTATGATTGATATTATGGTTTGACATGGTTTTTGTTTTAGGGACATTGCGCATATTATGATAGCATGATGTGTATGTTTGGTTATGCTATAATGTTCGAATGTCACATATGAGAAGGAAAAGCTAATAGAGTATCATGGATCTATTCATTTTATTATGCATATTTGTATAAGGTATAAAATATATGTTGATATTAGACTAATGAAATAGATGTATTTATATATGTTTAACATATGAAATTTGGTGTTGTTATGTGGAAGCTTGATTGAAACTTGTATAGATTATGAGTAATGATGTATTGCATTCATGGTTGTTTGTAATGTAAGTCTTAATCATCATTTGTTGATATGGAAATTTAAATATGCGTATTGGGTTTATTCCATATATGATTGTGCTAAATTGTGTCTAGTTTGGTAACGCCTCATAACCCTAATTCGGCGATGGTACGGGTTAAGGGGTGTTACATGCAACTACTTTCCTTTCACCGCTCGTTCATGAGAAATTTAACATGGAATTGGCTTCTAAAGAGACACCTCTTTAGTTGTAGTAAAAAGATGATACTATCGGCCGCAGAGCAACCTACCCGGAAGAGATAATTATCCATACGCAAATAGGACAAACCAAACTCCAATCCAAAGTGCCTACCATTAAAATGTCAATCATGTTTTCAACACTGTGTTTTTGTTTGGTCTTGGGTTCTTTTGTCTTCACTCTTAAGTTGTTGGTAATGAATTAATAATGCATGTGTTAAAAGTTGGCCACAAACAGCAGTATGCAAGAGATTCAGATGAAATATAACAGCATGCAAATATCTATGATGTTATCCGAATGAAGTAATTTTTGTAACAGATGACCTGTATTTGATTTGACAACAACGTTTTGATTGGATAAAGTTAGTTAAATACTAAGCAGTTTTAGACAGGTCCTAGGTTATCATTAAGCTGATGTTACAGCTTGTTCACTTGCACAAGCAAAAATTTATTGTTCTTTCAATGTAATAGAAATATGTATATTTCAAGAGCGTCGTGTCCCATTTAGAATATCGTGTTCTTCAGGCTCCAACACTTTTTTGCCATCCCACCTTTTGAGAATTCTCAAACAGATGGTTAGCAGTGCCACTTCCAGTCAAAAAAATGTTGCGCTGAAGTGACCTACTATTAAGGGATCGGGGTTGCAGCCTCCAACCAAATTCCTGCGATGTGGAATTCTAAAGCTGGCGTGTGCGCCGTGTCGCACCCTACCCGGAAACTTGGAAAAACTCTTATTGCTTGTTCCTGAGCTACAGGATTTATGGCCCTGCAAAGCCATAATCCCCTACTTCAATCTCTAGGGAGATTCTGCGAATCTGGTTCGATTCACGTAAATAGATTGATCCGCCATGGACGATCAACCCCGTGAAGTTATTTTTACTAGATTAAGTAATGAGATAAGTCAACTTCTTTTCTCCTTCAACATCTGTTTTTATACTTTTGTTTTTTATTTTTCAACACAAATTTTAGTTATATTGTTTTATTATTTTGTGATTAAAAACTCAACAAATGGTAGCAAAAGCTAGTCATCTTTGAGGGCCTATACTGTGTGTTAGTTGTTTGTGTTGATTCTTTTAGTGAATATTGCTTGAAAGAAAAGAAACAGAAGCTATCGTTGTTAGCTTGTTTAGTTACTGCAAAAGGATGAGTTTTTCACCACCACCACCACCTGTCTTTGCTGGTGAAAACTACAACATTTGGGCTGTGAAAATGAAGACATATTTGCAGGCTAATGATCTGTGGAATGTTGTTCTTGCTGACACAGAGCCACCACCTTTGAGAGCTAATTCGACCATAGCTTAAATCAGGCAGTATAATGAGGACACTACCAAAAAGTACAAGGCTATATCACGCTTTCAAAATGGAGTTTCAGATGTTATTTTCACAAGGATAATGGCTTGTGACTCTCTAAAGTAGGCCTGGAACAAGCTCAAGGAAGAGTTCCAAGGGTCAGATAAGACTAGGCAGCAGCAGTTGATAAAATTGATAAGGGACTTCGAGAATCTAAGGATGAAGGAGTTTGAAACTATCAAGCAGTATGCTGACAGGATTATGGCCATAGTCAACAACATAAGACTACTTGGAGATGAGTTTAGTGACAAGAGGATAGTTGAAAAAGTCATTACTACTCTGCCAGATAAGTATGAGTCAAAAATTTCTTCTTTGGAAGACTCGAGAGACCTATCAGCTATACCCTTGACAGAGCTGATAAATGCTCTCTATGCAGCGGAGCAAAGAAGAGCAAAGAGGATGGAGAAGCATTCTGTGGGAGCTTTTCAGGCCAGGAGCAGAGAAATCTCAAGCTCAAGCGTAAGTCACAAGGGCAAAAAGCCTTGGTTAGAAAAGAAAGAGAATGGGAAGAAGAAAGCTACCAAAAAGAAGTTTTCACCATGCACTCACTGCAAGAAGTCCACCCACTTGGAAAAATATTGCTGGTATAGGCATGAAATTCAATGTAGAAGCTACAAACAATTTGGTCACATTGAGAAAGTTTGCAAGAACAAGGCTAAAGCACAATCATAGTAACAGAATCCGACTTAGGCTGCTGAGGATGTCCAAGCTCAAGAGGAGCAAGTCTTTACTGCCTTCTGCTTTGCAAGCTCGAGCAAAGTCAGAAAAAATTGGTTGGTTGACAGTGGCTGCACTCATCACATGGCTTCAAACAAAAGCATGTTTAGAGAGCTAGATACCAGTTTTGTGTCCAAAGTCAGAATTGGCAATGGTGAGTTCATAGAGGCCAAAGGCAAGGGCAAGGCTGCGATTTGCACCCAGTCAGGTAACAAAACTATCTCAGAAGTTCTGTTTGTACTTGATATTGACCAGAACCTACTTAGTGTTGGTCTAGTTGTTGGAGAAGGGTTACTCCCTTATTTTTGAAGGAAAAACTTGTGTAATCAACGATGTTTTTGATCAAGTGCTGGTGACAGTAGCTATGCATGATAGATCATTCATTTTGGATGTGAATCAATTAGAAACAAAGTCACATACAGCTCTAACTGATGAATCATGCTTGTGGCACAAAAGGTTCGGGCATGTGAATTATAAGTCACTTGGTTTGCTGCACAAGATGAATTTAGTTGAAGACATGTCCAAGATCGAGCGGATTTATGTGAGGTTTGTTAGCTTGGCAAGCAGACTAGACTGCCTTTTCCTATCAACAAAGCTTGGAGAGCTCAAGAGAGGCTCCAACTGGTCCATACAGACATTTGTGGACCTATGAAGACCTCCTCTTTAAATGGCAACATGTATTTTTTTGTTGTTTGTTGATGATTGCACCAAATTTTGTTGGGTGAATTTCTTGAAACAAAAGTCAGATATAGTTGATTTCTTTGTAAGTTTAAGGCATTGGTTGAGAATCAAACAAGTTGCAAGCTGAAGATATTGAGGTATGACAATGAGACTGACTATGTGTCTCAAAGGTTTTAGAAGATTTGTGATAAAGCTGGAATTCAGCATCAATTGACCGCCATTTACACACCACAACAGAATGGTGTTTGTGAGAAGAAGAACATGACTGTTCTTGATATGGCCAGGTGCCTACTGTTTGAAGCCAAGATGCCTAACAACTTTTGGGCTGAGGCGAAGAATACCTCTGTATTTGCTAAGCGGTGCCAACCAATCTGATCAAAGGCAAAACACCTTTTGAAGCCTGATTTTGTAAAAAACCCAATGTCTCACACTTGAAAGTGTTTGGCTGTTTATGCTATACATTGGTACCAGCTGAAAAGAGGACCAAGCTAGAAAAGAGGTCCATGCTTGGAGTCTTTGTTGGCTACAACAATGAAAAAAAGGGTATAGGGTCTTCAATCTATCTACCAAGAAAATTATTGTGAGCAGGGATGTGAAGTTCAATGAAGGGAGCTATTGGAAATGGGATGGAACAGATGCAAGCTTGTTTGAGCAAGGCCAGCATGATCCTAATCTGCAGCAGGTTGAATTGAAGTTGATGCTGAAGATGATTTCGATGATGCACCTATCAGAGGGACTAGAAACTTAGTGGACATCTATGAGAGGTGTGATATGACCATTATTGAGCCTTCTTGCTTTGATGAGGCTGCAAGGGAGGGCTGTTGGAAAGAAGTAATAGAGGATGAATTGAGGATGATCCATAAGAATGACACATGGGAGCTGGTTGATAGACCAGCAAACAAAAAGATCTTTGGTGTAAATTGTGTGTTTAGGACCGAAAAAAATGTTGATGGGTCACTGAACCAACACAAGGCTAGGCTGGTTGTGAAGGGATACAGTCAGTAGCATGGAATCGATTTCTTTGAAACTTTTGCACCTGTTGCAAGGTTGGACACCATAAGGCTATTGTTTGCCTTAGTTGCTTAGAAGCAATGGAAGGTCCATCAATTGGATGTTAAATTAGCTTTTTTGAATGGATTTCTCAAGGAAGAAATCTTTGTTGAACAACCTGATGGATTTAAGGTCCCTGGTGAATAACACAAGGATTACAAGCTCAAGAAGGCCTTGTATGGCCTAAAACAGGCTCCAAGGGCCTGGTATGACAGGATTGATGCATACCTGTCAAGGCTGGGATTCGAGAAGAGCATTAGTGAGCCTACACTCTATGTGAAGAAGGATGAGAAAGAAACATTGCTGATTGTCTCACTTTATGTGGATGACTTATTGGTTACTAGTTGCGAGGTGAGCTGATTGAAGAATTCAAGAAGCCGATGCAAGATGTTTTCGAGATGCTGATCTAGGTTTGATGACCTACTTCCTTGGAATGGAAGTGAATCAGAATGAGCATGGTATTTTCATAAGCCAACAAGCTTTTGCATTGAAGGTTCTAAGCAAATTTTGCATGGAAAACTGCAAACCTGCTAGCACTCCTGTGGCACTAGGAGAAAAACTCTCAAGCAATGGTGATCATGATCGTGTGGATGAGAAGAGCTATAGAAGTCCGATTGGTTGCCTACTCTACTTGACAGCAACAAGGCCAGACATCATGTATGATGTTAGCCTTCTATCAAGGTTCATGCATTGCTGCAATATAGCTCATTTTAAGGCTGCTAAAAGAGTTTTAAGGTATGTCAAAGGATCCTTAAGCTATGGTGTGGAGTTTGAGAGAGCAGAAGAACTGAAGCTGGTTGGTTATTCAGA